>MDKI01004689.1:0-10985 GCA_005239505.1 Nicotiana paniculata | reverse complement strand
CCCCAAGGGGTTAAAATAGATCGGCACTAGGCCCCAAACATGGCTCATAGCCCAAATATTACACAATTCTTTTAGAACATAATTGACATAAGGTTTTGAGTAAATATGCAACTCATTAGTTACCGCGGAGAGGACCTAGTCCAATCCAAAAGTCAATACGCGTCACACACTCGTCATCCGACATGTGCGCCATTCTAGAAACAGTAAGAAATACGAAGTCCGGGGTTTCATACCCTCAGGACAAGATTTATAGCCATTACTTACCTCTACCGGGCCGCGACACTAGTCCGCAATGCACTTGCCCCTCAAATTGTCTCCCGATTGCACCGAATCTAGCCAAAATCAGTTCAACATCATTAAAATATACTCAAGGAGCACAACCAGTCGAAAATCATCAAATTAAACAAAAATCTCAAAATTCGGCCAAACCCGAACTCCGGTCCCACATCTCGGAATTCAATAATTTTTACATCATTAGAAACCTCGTCCTCCCATGATTCTATACATACCAAGAACACTAAAATCGGACCACAGTTGCCCTTCCAAAACCTCAAAAGAAATCCCAATTCTTTCCTCCCATTTTTCCAACTTTTCCTACCCAAACCCTTAAATTTTCAAGCCTAATCTTAACAAAATAGCATAGGAATGGGATTAACAATCAAAGAACTTACCTTTGCTGAAGAACCTTGAAATTCTCTCTCAAAACCACCTTCAATGGACTCCTTCCGCATGCAAATTGATGAAAACTTAATAAATTTCACGGAGGGGGTCCTTTTATACTGTTCTGCACAGTCATTTCCGCACCTGCGAACAATTGGCCGCACCTGCGGTCCCAGGGTGCGCACCTGCGAAACTCACTTAACTAGCCCATTTTCGCGCCTGCGACCAACTTTCCGCACCTGCGACATCGCAGGTGCGATGCACCTTCCGCGCCAGCGACATCGCAAGTGCGACAAAAATCCTCGCACCTGCGGACCTCTCTTATATAGGAAAAACTCGCACCTGCGACCTCCCCTTCCGCTCCTGCGTGATCGCACCTGCGACTCCCCTTCCGCAGGTGCGAAAACACCAGCAAACCAGCACAGCAGATTTCTAAAAATCACTCCAACTTCCTGTCAACCATTCAAATTAAATCCCGAGCCCCTCGAGGCCCCAACCAAACACACCAACACACTCCATAGCATTATTCCAACTTAGTCGAGCCTTTGAAACACCAAAACAACACGAAAACACCAAATTTACATCAAATTCAAGCCTAAAAATTTTGAAACTTCTAAATTCGCCAACTACGCCGAAACCAACCAAAACACCTCTGATTAACCTGAACTTTTGCAGACATAACCAAAATTACATTATGAAACTATTTCAACTTCCGGAATTCCATTCCGACCTTGATAGCCTATTTTCCACTGTCGGCCGGAAATCGCCAAAAACTAACTTCCGCCAATTCAAGCCTAATTCTACATCTGACATCCCAAAAATATTCCGAACACACTCCTAAGTCCCAAATCACCTAACGAAGCTATTCGAGCCATAAAAACTACATTCTGGGGTCATTTACCAATAAGTCAACTCTCAGTTGACTTTCTCAACTATTAGGCCACTTTAAAAGGCTAAATGCCTAAACTCTCACCATAACCACGCCGGACCCAAACCAACTGATCCAACACATCAAAAACAAGATAGCGGTACTTAACAAATGCAGAAATAGGGAAATGGGGTAAATCTCACGGAATGACCGGTCGGGTCGTTACATCCCCCCCCTCTTAAACAAACGTTCGTCCTCGAACGGGTCTAGAAACATACCTGGAGCCTCGAATAAGTGGATATCTGTCCCGCATCTCCCGCTCGGTCTCCCAGGTGGCATCCTCCACCGGCTGCCCTCTCCACTGAACCTTCACTGAAGCTATATCCTTAGACCTCAGCTTCCTGACCTGACGATCCAAAATAGCCACTGGCTCTACCTCATATGACATATCACCCTCGATCTGAACCGTGTTGAAGTCCAAAACATGGGAAGGGTCACCAACATACTTCCGGAGCATCGAGACATGGAATAATGGATGAATACTCGATAAATTAGGAGGCATAGCAAGCCTATAAGCCACCTCCCCAACCCTCTGAAGTACCTCAAATGGCCCAATTAACCTGGGACTCAGCTTCCCTCTCTTCCCGAATCTCATAACACCCTTCATGGGTGACACCTTCAGCAACACCTTATCCCAACCATGAAAGACACATCTCGGACCTTCAGGTCCGCATAACTCTTCTGCCTAGACGGCGCCATGCGAAGCCGCTCCTGAATCAACTTTGTCTTACTCAAAGCATCCTGAACCAAGTCTGTGCCCAATAGCCTAGCCTCGCCCGGCTCAAACCAACCAACCGGATATCTACACCTCCTACCATACAAAGCCTCATACAGAGCCATCTGAATGCTCGACTGATAGCTGTTATTATATGCAAACTCCGCTAGTGGCAGAAACTGATCCCATGAACTGCCAAAGTCAATCACACAAGCACGCAACATGTCCTCCAAAATCTGAATGGTACGCTCCGAGTGTCGGTCAGTCTGAGGATGAAACGATGTGCTCAGCTCAACCTGAGTACCCAACTCTCTCTGCACGGCTCTCCAAAACTGAGATGTGAACTAAGTGGCTCTGTCGGAAATGATAGAAACTGGAACCCCATGCATACGGACAATCTCCCTGATATAAATCTCAGCTAACCTCTCCGATGAATACGTAGTACCATAAGGAATGAAGTGCGCGGATTCGCTCAGCCGATCCACAATAACCCATATAGCATCAAACCTCCTCGAAGTCCGTGGGAGTCCAACTACGAAGTCCATGGTGATCCGTTCCCACTTCCACTCCGGAATATCAAACCTCTAAAGCAATCCACCAGCTCTCTGGTGCTCATACTTGACCTGCTGACAATTAAGACACCGAGCCACAAACTCCACAACATCCTTCTTCATCCTCCTCCACCAATAATGCTGCCTCAAATCCTGATACATCTTTGCGGCCCCCGGATGGATAGAATACCGCGAACTATGAGCCTCTGCTAGAATCAAATCTCGAAGCCCATCTACATTGGGCATGCAAATCCGGCCCTTCAACCTCATGACCCCATCATCACCAATAACCACATCTCTGGCATCACCGCGACGGACCCGGTCCTGAAGAACAAGTAAATGTGGATCAGCATACTGGTGTACTCTAATCTGATCGTAAAAAGAAGACCTGGAGGCTACACAAGCCAACACCCGCGGGGGCTCCGATAGTTCCAATCTCACAAAATGACCTGCTAAGGCCTGAACATCAAGATCTAATGGTCGCTCTGCTACTGGAAGGTAAGCTAAACTCCCCAAATTCCCTGCTCTACGACTCAAGGCATCGGCCACTACATTGTCCTTCCTTGGGTGATATAAGATGGACATAATCATTGAGGATCTCTAACCATCTCCTCTGACGCAAATTCAAGTGCTTCTGCCTCAGCAGATACTGCAAACTGCGATGATCAGTGAAAATCTCACACTGCACTCATACAGATAATGCCGCCAAATCTTCAAGGCATGAACAATGGCAGCTAACTCAAGATCATGCACTGGATAATTCTTCTCGTGCACCTTCAATTGTCTGGACGCGTAGGCAATCACCCTACCATCCTGCATCAATACCTCTCCCAAGCCAACTCTAGAAGCATCACAATAAACTGTGTAAGAACCCGAACCAGCAGGCAAAACTAATACTGGAGCTGTAGTCAATGCTGACTTGAGCTTCTGAAAGCTCTCCTCACACTCATCAGACTATCTGAACAGAGCACCTTTCTGGGTCAGTCTGGTCAAAGGCGAAGCAATCGAAGAGAATCCCTCCACAAAGCGACGGTAATATCCCGCCAAACCAAGGAAACTCCTATTGTAGCTGAGGACGGTCTGAGCCAACTCTGCACCGCCTCTATCTTCTTTGGATCAACCTGAATCCCCTCACTAGACACCACGTGCCCCAAGAAAGCTACCGATCCCAGCCAAAACTCACACTTGGAGAATTTCGCATAAAGCTTCTCCTCCCTCAATCTCTATAACACAACTCTCAAATGCTGAGCATGCTCTTCCTGGCTACGAGAATAAACCAGGATGTCATCAATGAACACAATGACGAAGGAATCAAGATAAGGCTGAAACACGTTGTTCATCAATTGCATGAACGCAGGTGGGCCATTGGTCAGCCCAAACGACATAACCAAGAACTCATAATGACCATACCTGGTCCTGAAAGCAGTCTTCGGAATATCAGAATCCCGAATCCTCAACTGATGGTACCCATATCTCAAATAAATCTTGGAAAACACTCTGGCTCCCTGAAGCTGGTCAAACAAATCATCAATACGGGGCAAGGGATACCGGTTCTTCACCGTAACCCTATTCAACTACTGATAGTCAATACATATACGCATGGACCCATCCTTCTTCTTAACGAACAACACTGGTGCACCCCAAGGTGATACGCTAGGCCGGTGACACGCTAGGCCGAATGAACCCCTTATCCAGGAGCTCCTGAAGTTGCTCCTTCAATTCTTTTAGCTCCGCTTAGGCCATACGATATGGTGGAATAGAAATAGGCTGAGTGCCTGGCACAAGGTCAATACCAAAATTAATATCCCTGTCAGGTGGCATGCCTGGCAGGTCTGCAGGAAACACATCCGGAAAATCACGGACTACAGGAACTGAATCAATAGCGGGAGTCTCGCCATCGACATCCCTCACAAAGGCCAAATAAGATAAACACCCCCTTTTCAATTATGCGACGAGCCTTCAGGTAAGAAATCACCCTGCTAGGCATATACTCGGAAGAACCTCTCCACTCAACCCTCGGACACCCTGACATAACCAAGGTCACGATCTTAGCATGACAATCAAAAACAACATGGAACGGAGATAACCAATCCATGCCCAAAATCACGTCAAAATCGACCATGCTGAGTAACAGTAGGTCCACTCGGGTCTGCAGACCCCCAATAGATATAGTGCACGACCAATACACACGGTCCACAATAACCGTATCGCCCACCGGAGTCGACACATGAATAGAGGTTACTAGAGACTCACGGGGCACATCTAGAAAATCGAAAAAATATGAAGAAACATAGGGCTCCGTATCGATCCGCAAGACTCTACTAAACATGCTCATGACCGTTGAGTCCTATGTAACCTAGGGCTCTGATACCAAACTGTCACGAGCAGGTTTAGTAGAGTCTTGCGGATTGGTACAGAGACGTCTGTACTTATCTTCGAGAGGCTGCCAAACTTTTAGGAAACATTCTATCTTTCTTGAGATCTTTCGTGCTGATCTATTGATTCTTGAAATCTGAACTTATGTTGCTTCATTCTCTCACAGATGGTGAGGACACGCCGCACCGATCAGAGTGACCAGTCACCGACTAGACCAGCGAGAGGTCGAGGTCGTGGTAGAGGTAGGGGGCCAACCCGCGCAGCAGCCGGGGCAGTACCTTAGGATCCCCCTATCGATCATGGTCAGAGTTCCGCCGATGGTGTCCCAGCGGGACAGGCTCAGGCACCAGCAATGCCTATGGTTATTCCGGGTCTTCAGGAGGCCCTGTCTCAGATATTGACAGTATGCACCAGTTTGGCTCAGGTAGTCGCTATGTCTTCATCTACCACTACAGCTCAGGTCGGGGGAGGCAATCAGACTCCAGCTGCCAGGGCACCTGAGCAGAATGCACAAGGTATTCAGGCACCGTGAGCAGCCCCACCTCAGCCAGCTGCTCCGGTTCAGGATTATGTGGTCCCTGCTATGCCTGAGGACGAGCAGCGCAGGTTGGAGAGATTCAGCAGACTTCAGCCTCCGACTTTCAGCGGTATAGAGGGCGAGGATGCCCAGGGATTTCTAGATAGGTTTCAGAGGATACTGCGGACCACGGGTATTTTGGAGACCATTGGGGTCTCATTTGCTACATTTCAGTTTGCGGGTGCTGCCTGTACATGGTGGGAGTCGCTCGAGAGGCGTAGACCGGTTGGTCAGCACCTCTTACCTGGCGGTAGTTCTCCACTATCTTCTTGGAGAAGTATGTTCCTCAGTCCACAGAGAGGAGCAGCGCCGGCAGTTTGAGCAGCTACGCCAGAGAGAATAATCCGTTACTCAGTACGAGATGAGGTTCTCCGGGTTGGCTAGGTATGCTTCTGAGATTGTCCCTACTGATAGGGAGAGGGTGAGGAAGTTTGTGGATGGTCTTTCAATCAGCTTTGTTGCTTAACGTTCAAGAGAATGAATACCTGAACATTTACAAATATATCATCAAAAGGCTTGAGCGGCATGAAGTATGACCAACCTAACATATGGTCAGAATAATATATCTTGTTTAGCAATCAAAGTAGTAAATCATGAAATATCTCATCAAAAAACACTATAAAGACCACAAACTGAAAGAATATTAACCATTGTTTTTTAGCTCGATCAACTAGGCATTTATCACTTGTAGAACAACAAATATAAGGACAGATTTATACAAAGACAATCTGAGCATATGTATGTGTGTTGTATAAACTTGCACGGATAGAGATAGAAGACCGATGAATATATTGGTTTTATAGAAGGAATTCAATAAGTGACAGGTAGTTGCTCAAATGTGACAACCATTTTCGTCCTTTATCTCATGTGTTTCGAAAATGATTAAAAATTTATAATGACCGAGTAACAGAGTATGATTCAGACTTTATCATCTTCAATTCGCAAGTCGTTATTCTTCTCAACAGTTATTTGTTATGAATCAACTCCAACCCAATATTGGGTTGAGGAGAGCTATTGGGCCGAGAAGAAGCCAGAGGGCTAGAAGGTCTTCAAAAAGGTTAATTTGGAATCCAGATCCACGAGGTACAATTAGGAACGGTTAAAAGGGGTTAGCAGTTATCAAGAAGGGGTTATGAAAATTGTTATCTGGAAAACTCCTCTCTCCCGGTCTCTCTCCCTCGTCTATTTTTCTCTGTGGCTCTGTCTCCTCATATCCTTTCTTTCTGTTATTATTTCCTTAGTTTATGACTATATCCTTTGCATTTCAATTGTAATCAGTTTGTTTGGAAATATAATCGAGGCATCGTTTTGTTGAGTTCATAGCACTATTCTTCTTTTTCAAAGACTATAAACCTAACATGTCCAGTAAGAGCATAGAAGAGAAGTACAATATTTTCTACCAAGACTATAACCGCTACTCTCAATAACCACAAATTCGGAACTTTTATGAAAGAATACATTTGTTCATAGGAATGAGGGAAGTGCATCCCTTCATACTGTGTTTTATTTTTAATTTGTTGATAAATAGGATTGTTAGAAATTGGACAAAGCTACGAAAAAGAAGATGATTAATGAAAGGATACGATAGTTTGGTGAAGGGTAAGAGGCAATACCTGTTGTGTCAACAAAGAAGATCATAGATTCAAGGAATGGTGCCACATGATTTTCTATTTTTTTTCTTTTCTTTATAGAATTCGAAATAAAACGGTGCCACTGTTTGAAAGATGATGTCCAGGTGTCTATAGAAGAGGAATTAAAAGGCATAGGGTTTCTTTGAACAGGCGTCTGTTGGTATTCTTTCGTTAGGTTGTATTTTTTATAATTAATAGGACAAGAGTAATTTCGTAATTTGACTTTTAATTTAAGAGTTTCATGTTTTTAATATATTGTAGACTAGTTTTAGGGTACGCGCTTTGCGCGTGTACCTATATCAATAAATATATAATTTTTTAAATTACAAAAATATTTTTAAAATTATTGACAGAGCTAGCTTAATGAGATTAACATTCGTTATTTTTTTAGGAATTTTTAATTTTTAATATTTATTTAATAACTCAAACACATCATTTAATAATATTTACGCAATTTTAAAATATATATATATATATATCTATTGATATAGGTACGTGCAAATCATAGAAGATACAAATTATTATCGATAAGGAAAAAAAACGTAATATTACTTCTATTTTCCCAAATAATATCTACTTTAAAGTCCTTAATATTATGATTTATTACATAATTCAAATAAGGAAAGATTTAATAATAAAAATTTTAATATAATTTAAAATCCTATATACTAGGATAATAACTAAATTACAATTTTGTCTAATGTAAAGTTTATTTTTAAAGGGTAAAAAAGGTGAACGACATTTTGCTAAGGGCCTTCGTGCTTATAATATAGTATATATATATATATATACACTTAATAGTTACTATTGCATACAGTTTAGTTCTTGAAAATTTTAACCAAACAACAAGCGTGAAGTAAACCCCGTCTTTAATACTTCAATGGTTGTCATTTAGTTTAACATCATTCTCTTTTCATTCGACTTCAAGTTTCAATGACAACATACCAATAGTGTTATAAGCCGTTTACTCTTTTAGTTTTAGTGATCAAATTGACAATAGTAGAGGAAATGGAAGGTAGGGTAGTTTGGGTGTTTCACAAGACGGAAAAGAAGATGAGGATTAGAGATGAAAGAAAGAGGAGGGTAGAGATGGAGGATGGTTTGTGGTTGCAATAAAAGAAGTAGAAATAACTAAGATTCACAAAATATAAGCTTTAAGATAAGAAATATATAAAGAAAGAAGACACAACAAAAGAAGTAGAAATAACTAAGATTCATAAAATATAACCAGGAAATGAACAAAGAAAGAGAACAATTCAAAAATACATGTATTTTTACGATGGTATTATGGAGACAAGACTACCCTCTCTTTGTTTGCTACTATGCAACAAAAATAACAAATTCAATATAATTTCACAAGTGGGGTATGGGGAGGGAAGTGTGTACACATGCCATATCCATACCTTGAAGGTAAAGAGGCTGTTTCTGAAAGAACCCCAAGAAAAGATGAAAAAAAGCAGTAGCAACAAGCAGTAATAACAACATGATATTAAGAAAATAAACGTAATGAACAACGTGTAGTCATAGAGATTTATCAATAATAGAATACAAGGCTAACTTCTAATCCTACTGGTACGGGGAAAACGCCACACAACTACCTACGAACCTTCACTACTAGAAAACCGCTAAAAACTGACCAAAAAAATCGACCAAAGTTGGTCGGTTATGGCCAATTACCAACCAAAACGCGATCATTTACGTGTGGACGGTATTTTGACGGTCGGAAAGGAATACCGGCCAAAGTTGGTCGGAAATTACCGACCAATGTTGGTCGGTCAATTAAATTCAAAAAAATATTGCAAAAAAAAACCGACGAAAATTGGTCGCCTTTTTCCGACCAAAGTTGGTCGATATTTTAATTATGTAATCAAAAGATTCACCATCTGGGAATCCAACCGGGGTCTGTACTGTGGCAGGATACTATTCTACCACTAGACCGTTGGTGCATTTTGTATTAAGATTGTCTTTTATTTGATTTATACTCTTTAATTGTATTTTCGCACGAAAATAGCCGACTAACTTTGGTCGGTTTTATTAAAAAAAAAAAGTTACCGACCAAAGTTGGTCGGGTTTTTTAAATGACCGGCCGAATTAACCGACTAATTTTGGTCGGTTTTTTTGAATATTAATTTTTATTTATTTTAATTAAAAAACAAACCAAAGTTGATCGGTTTCTTGAAAAATAAATTTCGCGGGACTCAAAAATAGTTTCTGCAATCTTTGAGCCAAAAACAAAACCGACCAAAGTTGGTCGGTTTCGTAAAAAGAATTTAAAAATAAAATACTTTGAAAAACCGACCAACTTTGGTTGGTTTTTTGGCCAGTTTTTTAACCGACCAAAGTTGGTCGGTTTTTGCCGAATTTCTAGTAGTGCTTCTACCATAATTCTGACCTCTACACCTTATTATCAAGGGTCATATCCTCAGTGAGCTGGAGCGACATCAATCCTGCCTAATCACCTCTCCCCATACTTCTTTGGCCTACATCTACCTCTCTTCAGACTTACTGCAATCAACTGCTCACGCATCCTCACTGAGGCATCTGTGTTTCTCCTCTTCACATGCCCAAACCATCATAGCCTCGCTTCCCGCATCTTGTCCTCCACTGAAGCTACTCCTACCATGTCCCAAATATCTTCATTTCTAATCTTATCAAACTTAGTATGCCCAGACATCCATCTCAACATCTTCATTTCTGCTACTTACATCTTTTGGACATGGGAATTCTTGACTGGCCAACACATTGCTCCATTGTCACGACCCAAACCGCCGGGCCGCAATGGGCACCCGGTGCCTTACTCAACCGAGTACCAAGATAACATATCTTTCTTATCATACCATTATGGGTAAATGGGCCAGAATGGGCGTCATGAGATAACCACAATAAGACAAAAGGGAATACTCGATATACGACGACCAAACATGTAATATACATATGACATACGAGCCTATAAAACCAAAATGATCACTCGTACACTAAACATAGGTCAACAAGGCCATACAATCTTTCATATACACGACATCTGTTTACAAGCCTCTAAGAGTACATACACGTCATAAAGGTCGAGACAAGGCCCCGACATACCAATCAATACATGTCCAAATTATACTGACCAAATAGGAAACTCCGGAGCAAGTGGAGTACACCAACACCTTCCGCGGAGCTTATAGACTACTAGGAGGACTGTCAACCTGTCCTTGAGGACCTGCAGGCATGAAATGTAGCATCCCTAGATAAAAGGGACGTCATTACAAATAAAGTACTGAGAATGTAATGAATGAAAAGTAGTATATAAAAGACATGAAATAAATATGAAGTAAAGTACTCAACCTCTAAGCTCAGCGGAAGGTGTTGTTGATTCTGATGGTTATAACCTTGTGGCCTCTGATACGGTGTTGCATTACCTTATTGTCCCCTGACACCCATATTTCCACTGTTCTGCTATTGGTGGGGTGGTCTATATAGTTGAACTTGCTGACCCCAATTCTGCCCCCCTTGTCTCTAGCTTCCATAATTCGACACATAATTCATATTTTCTGGATAAGGA
>ML329452.1:0-75623 GCA_005239505.1 Nicotiana paniculata | reverse complement strand
CGCATAACCCAGGCCCGCATAGCCCGGGCCCGCTTAGCCCGGCCCGCTTATCCCGTTTGGCCCGGGCCCGGCCCGTTAGCCACCCCTAATTGAGACATCAAGATCAACATTTGGTGCAGCTTTGACTGCGTTATTTGATAAAAAAAAACAAATTATGAATTATTATAACATAAAACTCACATTCAAACGATAGGCATAGAAGCAAATACATAGCCATGCATAGAGGGATGAATATGTCAGTCACACACATGTACCTACATGTACATATTTACCCCAGCATAACTATGTAAAAATTAATAGATAGAGACAAAATGATGGATACTAACTTGTAGCTGCCGTCAGAAGGATAGCTAGAAAGAGACCAAGCTTTAACAATGTCATTCTATGAACTTACTTCACGCTTTGTGAAAGTTTTTGTGTGAGCATCTCATTGTTTTTCAAGTATGGTATTATATAAAGTTACAATGCATGTAAACCAGATCTCTAGCACAGACTAGTATTTACTAATTTTCAATTAATATTTCTAAATATACAAATCTTGAGCGGGCCACCATTCTTATTTATATTATAAAATATTTGATTTAGAGTAATGTTCTCTTCTCCATCTCCCAAAAAACTAGGGGCATTTTCATATATACCTAGTTTTGTGGTCATCATTGACGTTATACTTGTATTGTATAAAAATTTTCAAAGTGTATCTGCTCGAATTTCTATTTCTTCAATACTATTTTAGAAATCAAATGTGAAATTCTTCTATCGTTAAAATGTAACCTCATAAATTCGATTCCGAAGTAGTTGAATCTTTTCAGTACAACTTCAGAAATCAAATTTGAATTTCTTCTATTATTCAGATGCAATTTCAGAAATTCAAATCCTAGGTAGTTCAATCTATTGAATGCAACTTCCGATTTCAAATATTAAGTTCTGAAATATAAACTTGTTCTTTGAATTCCTACAATCCAATAAATGATTCAATGTCCAAATATGCTCCAAATGAGCTCAAAATTTCAATATAACTTTCAAATATCATAAAGAACAAATCTCAATCGTCAAATTATCAAAACAACAACAAATTTAATAAATCTATTTTACAACTAAGAAGAAGAAGAGGTAACTCTAAGCACAAAAAAGAACAAAACAACAATAAGAAGAGAAAAATGCATGTGTATAAAGTTATTCAAATAATAGGTATTCGTTAAACTTTTTTTTAAAAACGGGTACAATTTTAATGGGTGACGCAAAATTGTGTGTCACGTGAAAATTTTACCAAAAACTAAAAGAGTCTATTTAGATATTAAGAGCTTTAGCGTGAATTTTAGGATGAAGCATTGCAATAAATGTGATTCCTAGTTGTCTCTATTAATTAATGAGTTGACCTGATTTAGATCTGTCTTTACGGGAGATGCATGTTAGAATTAAAGTGATTCCGTCTAAAATAAAGTTTACTTTTAATATAGCTACTAAGAGATGCTATTAAACTATACAGAGTGCACTTTAGAAGTAATAAAAATATCATGATCTGACACTGCATACGTCAGAAATATCATGGGATATTTTTAATCTAATTTATCATAATTAGTACTTTCTGTTTCAATTTAGATGTCATATTTTACTTTTCGAGAGTTAATTTGATTAAACTTTGAAACTAGATCAAATTAGTTCAATTTAGTATTTTAAAATTTAAATTTGGATATATAAAATACTACACAAAAAGTACTATAAGTTATAATTTTTCTTACGTCGATATGATAAAAATATATATTTTAAAATATAAATCAAACTTCATGTAATTTGATCTCGATAAACGAAATCCGTTATTTAAATCGAAACATAGAGAGTAATAGATATGTGCTAATTAAAATATTTTTTTTTGATATATATCCTTGTCGGCAATCAGCGTTTGCATGTGATTCAATTAATAGACTCACTACATGTTAAATACTTAATAAGCAAGCTTGGCACCTGGCTATTAAGTTATATGATAAGTGCATGTGATACAATATTGCATTATTCTTCTAGACCACCATTTTTAAAATAATTGATTGTATATGGTAACAATTCGATTAGTCGTTTTGAGATTTAGAACCCTATTTTCATATTTCCATAGTTGAGACTTTCATAGGATATTTTGATGACTTATGACTTGTAGCAATAGGTGGTTTGGTTCACGAGAGTTTCAGGAGTGATTTGGAACACTTTGTTTCTAACTAGAAGCTTAAGAGTGGAAGAGTTGATGTCACGATCCAACTCCTACCAGAGCCGGGACGGCGCTTAACTGTTACACCCCATATTTTCGTACATGAAAGTACGCCATAAATAAATTGATGAAAGCTCGGAAATGAGATGTTACATCCCGTATTTTCGTACGTTAAAGTTTCGGCATAAATTAATTGACGTAAGTTCGGGAATAAGATTATTTTGAGGTTGTAAGCATTATGCTATTTCAAACAAGTGATAAGTAAATTCGTGAAGGTGAAAGGGTAAGCAAACAGAAGAAAATGAATTTTCGCGAATTTGACATTTTGGGGTAAAATATGGCCCGGGCTAAAATACCCGATATTTATCGACTACTGCCATACAAGGTACCATATGATCACGATAGTAAGGTATATAAAGTGTATTAAAAGTGAGTAATATTTAGAAATTTAAGATAATTCTTAATTATGTGGGTAATTGATTAAATATTGAAATTGTGGCTAAATATTTAGGTGAGATTTACTGGATAATTATAAGGGGGTGACAGTCCACGTGGGATTTTGGAAAGTTGGCAGCAATTTGACATCTAGTCTTATGCTTAAGTAGGTGGTGGCTTATTTAGAGGATTTTGTGGCTTAATCATCACATAAGTAGGCCCACACCTCCTAAGATTAAAATAACCCCTCTAAATTATTTAAGTGAGATACATATATATATAATGTATGGAAGAATACTTTAGCAAACTCACATAGGTGATAGCAACGTAATTTTTTATAAAATCCATACAAGGCTACTTAGTAACGTGAGAATTGCGATTCTAGCGGAGCACGGTACAATCTTTCTCAAGAATATCATACGGATTTTTTCCTACTTCGATCTGCCGTTACGTATTTTATTGCAATCAACGTATGTTGAAGGAATTTTTCAAGAGAATCGGGTCAGGTATGTTAAGGCTATCGCTTGTTTCCTTTTGGCATGATCTATACGACACAAACGAAACTAGCAAATGCACAACTTTTATAAATGACTCTATTCATAAAAGTATTAGAGGTGCCTATGTTCTTGAATTCCGATGTGTCTTATTATTACATCTTCTGTTCATGGGTCTCAGAAAAATACGTAAGTTGAAAAAGTTTATTTCATGATATTACTCAAAGGCAAAATGGTCTTATGACATTCCAAGAGATTTTATTGACGTACTTCTCATTTGCATTCATTTATACATGTACATTGATTCATGACCAGATGACGTTATATACGCATATAATATGTATATGGAATATGGGAAAAGGTTACGGCGTTATATACACACCACCACCCGATCAACTAGTATACGTTGATTATTTGCCCACAGTAGCCGAGATGATATGATGGGATGCCATCAGTGGCTTGATGACGTTATGAATGCATATACCCATGCATGGAATGGCATTTATACGCATATGCATGACATTATAATAATAAAGGATTCACAGAGCTATTCAGATATACATGTCGAGTCTTTTACTCCATGTTTCTCTCATGTTTATTGTTTACGGATTTTCATTCCTTATATACTCGGTACATCATTTCTACTGACGTTCCTTTTGCCTGGGGACGCTACAATGCCCACAGGTCCGATAGACAGGTTGAGAGTCCTCCAAGTAGGATATCAGCTGAGCGGAAGATGTTGGTGCGCTCCATTTGACCCGAAATTGCTTATTTGGTTAGTATGATTTAGACATGTATTGATTGGTATGTCGGGGCCCTGTCCTGGCCTTATGATGTTTATGTACTCTTAGAGGCTTGTAGACATATGTCATGTATATGATAGATTATATGGACTTGTTGGCCTATGTTAAGTGTACGAGTGATTATATTGGCCTTATAGGCGCGTACGTCATATGTATAAGTCAGTATATCAGGTTGGTCATTTTATGTCGTGTGTTCTCTCATGTTTTATTCTTGTTCCCTCATACGGCCATTCTGGCCCATTTACCCATGTTGATGTAATGAGAAAGATACATTACGTTGGTACTCGGTTGAGTAAGGGCACTAGGTGCCCGTCGCGGCCATCGGTTTGGGTCGTGACAAAAGTGGTATCAGAATAGTTTTGTCCTAGGGATGTCTACAAGTTGTGTCTAGTAGAGTGTTGTTTATAGGTGTGTTGTGTATCACACTTATAAGCAGAAGGCTACAAGTCATTTAGGACCGTCACTCTTTCTTCTTACTCTAGATCGTGTGGTAGAGCTCTGTTGTAAGAACTCAATTTCCTAAACTCTATCTTATTCATAAAACGACGATGCCTACACCTAGAAAGATTGTTGGTAAGGGATTGAATGCGGCTGTGGAAGAGTTGAGCCAGAGAAATTCGATTTTTCATCATGCTTATGATGAGTAAATGTAAGGTTTCCAGCAGATCGTCTGTGTACTAAGACGTGTGAGCTTCTGGAAAAGGAGTCCTAATACATGAATATATATCCACCCATATGGTAAAAAGCAACGAGAGAATCATAAGGTAGATACAAGTTTTAACAAGTAAAAGAAGCAGATGGTACAGAAGGGTACAAGGTACTCAGCTAGTGAAGATTATCATTACTTACCACTCAGGGAGGGGAATATAAGCATTTTGAGTTACCTTCAACAGTAACAGAGGTATGTATAATTGGCCACACCCATCTCAGTTATGCCCTATGGGGGATAACATGTGTAGTTTAAGAGAAGGACGGGATATCAGGAATCCGGCTAGGGTTAGAGTAACCCAAAATTGTGAATGGATTGTTTGTGTTAGTTGACATTTTCGAAGGATATTATGAAGATGTTAATAGATCTCCTTGTGAGACACCCAGATGGTGCACTCTAAAATAACACATATGGATATGAGCACTACAAAGATAGGCACTGGAAGCTTGGAAGGGATAAATATTACCTTAGTGTGGCTCCCGTCCCTAGTAGAGAGATAATATGAGGCAACCTTAAGAGCCAGTGGATGGAACAAGGGGAGATAAGAGTAAAAGAATATCTTGTTGAAGTTTCAGAATAAAGTGATAGACAAAATTGTTAGCGGGAAATAAGAAAAGAGTTAAGAAGCATTATGAGTAAGATGTGATACATGGATGACAAGGTAGATCAAAAAGATGACAGTATTACAAAGTCTATAGTCAAGTGAGGAAAGAGACGAGAGGTTACACGCCTTAAGACAACAATAGAGTATAGGCTATATAGTTATATCCTCAATTCGAGAAATAAGTTCGCAACTCTAATGCGATTACCAAAAGGAAAAGTTAGACCCCAGAGTAATAGAAATTAGTTGGGCTGGTGAACAAGATAAACTCAACATGAATTAGGGACTGAGTGATTTGACAATGGTCCGCATCGTGAGAATTCCATATTGCATTATGGTGATAATAGAATGGACGATAGAAGAATAACCCTTAAAGGTCATTGAGGAAAACGCTTTAGTAAGGGAAGCAATATTAGCAAAGTTAAGCTTAAGGGACTATCTGTGCTAGTTACACTAAGTGTCACCCTCGTGATTAAGGAATTTCGTTATCCTTGGTACATAAGGATTACCGCAAGGTGGGTAAGGGTCATCGATGATGTGAAAAGACTCCAAAGAGGAAGAGGTAAAACATCTATAGATATATCGTCGTGGTTCCAAATATTAGTACTCCCCTAAAGGGGGGAATATGGAGTAATATGAAATTAAGTCCGAATTAAGTGGTTCTAGCAACTAGGGAATGGTAAAGGAAAAATGCAATATAAATGAGAAAGGAATGAGATTGCACTTATTCAGATCCTACGCATATGCTATGATTCCAAGACATTATGCAAATGCGACGTCAAGGAAAGGAAGTAAGGGTTCTTGCCCGAGATGATATTGATAGATAAGAAGCCAGTGCGAGACGTAAGTTAAGACAAAAGAAATAACCCAAGACAGATTACGCGGAATATTAATATGAGAATGGGCCAACGAGTAGTTAGTATTTGATTCAGGAAGAGACTAGTCATGGCTAGACAAGAGGTTACAGACAAATCAACATATCATGCAAGATAAACATAGTGAACCCCAACATGGAGAATTCAGTCTCGTAGATACAACATCGGGACCCTTGAGAAATATTCAGATAGGAGTTGGGGTAGTTAAGGGTACCGTATGAGTATTACGGGGATAAAAGAGAGTGTCACTGGGAAAAAAATCAAAATATCAGTTTAGAAGCAACCCTACAAGCATAAGGGCGTGGAGGTAAGTAACTACGGATAATTATAGGCAAGGAAAGACATCAAAAGGTCCGTCGAGTATACAATGTAATAAGCTTACAGCTTTACAGGAGTTAGACGATCCACCCTAAGTACTACAACGAAAGGTTAGCCGAGGAAATAAGGAAGAACGCTTCAACCTATGCACAGAACAACACTCTTAATACAACATTGTACGCACTCCATAATAAAGTGGAGAAACAACTAGGGAAAGTAATTGTTTACATCTAAAGAAAGCTGAGAAGGAACGAAAGGAACTATTCGATCAATGATCTAGAGTTAGTTACGTTGTGAACACACTTAAGAGTTTGGAGTATTATCCATGCAACATATATGTTGACAATCATACAGCCGAAGAAGACGCCGGTATAAGATAAAACAAAGGATTGAATCATTAGAAGATTGCATCATGGATATTCCAATGTGTCCATAAAGTAATAACTAATACCAGGAGCTGGAGATTGGAAGATAGCTTAATCCTACATTATGGATGATCAAAAGGTAGAAGAAACTAAATAGTTACATCAACCAAGTAAATCAGGAGTCTGGTTATTGGACCCAGAAAATTATAAAAATCGTAATTAAGAACATTTCAGGATCGCCCTTAATATCAGAGGTAAAAGAGAGATAGTACAATATCCATATTCTATAACGGCTCTATGATAAAGCCAGTTAGAAGAGTACCAGCCTCATAAGAAATCAGTATCAAGCTCTCAACGAATCAGGTAAAGAGGTGCAAGTATTATAATAGAAGTTTAAGTTGTGGATGTGAATCATACCTATGTGGAAGGGAGGTCATGGAATAGATAGAACATGTGATGCGAGACTTTAAGGTAAGTAAGGTAAAGGTGAACACCGTACGAGATAATCAAATGCAAAAGGTTGTGAATAGTCCATACTTCGGATAGAAGGCTAAAATCGCGGGGATTCAATATTCAGGAATGAAAGCGGCATCGTCAGTGGCATATTTTCCAACCTATGGTTTCTAAGTATCGAGAGGTCTTAAAGGAGAGTTAGAGACTATGCGATGTCTCGCTTAATGTTCCAAAATAACATAAGGAAATTTTTGGTGCAAGCAAGTTGAAGGAAGGTTGCGAATAGTATAAATGAATATGTGTAGGTCGCAAGCTAAAGTATGGTAAAGAAACAAGGTTTTAGGAAGACAAGAGTAAGGATAAGAAAGGGCGAGTGAGAAAGTGTTGAGAATGGATAAGTCCTCAGGATTAAGCCCATGAAATAAGAGAGCTGATGGTTTCCTAAAGCTGCAGAAAGCTCAGTATAGCCTGAATGAACTCAAAGGAGTCTAATACTAATAGCATTTAAAAGAGCTGGACTGTTGTCCTGGTAGTAGAATAATGGTGTAATTGTGATAAATGATGGATGACGTTTGGGCCTTCGATCGAGTGATGATTTGAAGGAATTTCATGAATTGTACAAGATTAAAATAACCACGTAAGTTGAACCACATTGGGATACTATGAAATACGGTTATGGAAGTATAGTATCGCCCCCTGGTTGATCAGGAAAATCACTTCAAATGTTTCTCGATGCAACATAAGCCCTAGTGATTACGTAAGAGGTTTCAAGTTATCAGTGGTAAATTATAGATCAACATTGAGGTGAGTCAACAAAGGATAAGTATAAGTTACAAAGCATGAGATGATATTAGGTCATCATTATTAAGAAGAACAGTAATGACGAAGCATTAACGGACTTAGACTTATACATATAGGATGGAGCAACGAGAGTAACGCGGAGTTTGGTAGAAGACCTCAGTAACGATAAATCGAAGTAAGAGTTATGGTACAATATGACCTACCAAGAAAAGAGTTAATGAAGCATTATGAGTAAAATATGATACATGGATTACAAGGTTGATAAAAAAGACGACAGTATTACAAAGTTTATAGTCAAGTGAGGGAAGAGACAAGAGGTTACATGACTTAAGACAACAATAGAGTATAGGCCATATAGTTATATCCTCATTTCGAGAAATAGGTTCGCAACTCTAACGTGATTACCAAAAGGAAAAGTTATACCCCAGAGTAATAGAAATCAGTATGGGCTGGTGAACAAGATAAACTAAACATGAATTAGGGACTGAGTGATTTGATAATGGTCGGCATCGTGAGAATTTTAGATTGCATTCTGGCGATAATAGAATGGACGATAGAAGAATAACCATTAAAGGTCATTGAGGAAGACGCTTTCCTAAAGCAAGCAATATTAGCAAAGTTAAGCTTAAGGGACTATATGTGCTAGTTACACTAAGTGTCACCCTCGTGAGTAAGGAATTTCGTTATCCTTGGTACAGAAGGATTACCGCAAGGTGGGTAAGGGTCATCGATGATGTGAAAAGACTCCAAATAGGAATAGGTAAAACATCTATAGATATATCGTCGTGGCTCTAGATATTAGTACACCCCTAAAGGGAAAATATGGAGTAATATGACATTAAGTCAGAATTAAGTGGTTCTAGCAACCAGGGAATGGTAAAGGAAGAATGAAATAAAAAGGAGAAAGGAATGAGATTGAACTTATTCAGATCCTACGCATATGCTATGATTCCAAGACATTATGCTAACACGACGTCAAGGAAAGAAAGTAAGGGTTCCTGCCCGAGATGTTATTGATAGATAAGGAGCCAGTGCGAGACGTAAGTTAAGACAAAAGAAATAACCCAAGAAATATTACGCGTAATATTAATATGAGAATGGGCCAATGAGTAGTTAGTAGTTGATTCAGGAAGAGACTAGTCATGGCTAGACAAGAGGTTACAGACAAATCAACAGATCATGCAAGATAAACATAGTGAACCCCAACATGGAAAATTCAATCTCGTAGATATGACATCGGGACCTTTGAGAAATATTCAGATAGGAGTTGGGGTAGTTAAGGGTACCGTATGAGTATTACACGGATAAAAGAGAGTGCCACTGGGAAAATAATCAAAATATCAGTTTAGAAGCAACCCTACAAGCATAAATGCGTGGAGGTAAGTAACTACGAATAATTATAGTCAAGGAAAGACATCAAAAGGTCTGTCGAGTATACAATGTAATAAGCTTACAGCTTTACAGGAGTTAGACAATCCACCCTAAGTACTACAATGAAAGACTAGCTGAGGAAATAAGGAAGATCGCTTCAACCTAAGCACAGTAACCTAAAGAGGAAATGGTCTTGTAACAACACTCTTACAACAACACTGTACGCACTCCATAATAAAGTGGCAGAACGACTATGGAAAGTAATTACTTACATTTCAAGGAAGTTGAGAAGGAACGAAAGGAATTGATCGATCAATGATCCAGAGTTAGTTACGTTGTGAACACACTTAAGAGTTTGGAGTATTATCCATGCAACATATATGTTGATAATCATACAGCCGTAGAAGATAGACAAAGGATTGAATCGTTAGAAGATTGTATCATGGATATTCCATAGTGTCCATAAAGTAATAACTAATACCAGGAGCCGCATATTTGAAGATAGCTTAAGCCTGCATAATGACTGATAAGAAGGAAGAAGAAAGTAAAGAGTTACATCAACCAAGTAAATCAGGAGTTTGGTTCTTGGACCCAGAAAATTATAAAAATCGTAATTAAGAACATTGCAGGATCGCCCTTCATATCAGAGGTACAAGAGAGATAGTAGAACAACCATATTCTATAATGGCTCTATGATAAAGCTAGTTAGAAGAGTACCAGCCTTATAAGAAGTCAGTATACAGTTCTAACTAAACAGGTAAAGAGGTGCAAGTATTATAATAGAAATTCAAGTTGTGGATGTGAATCATAACTATGTGGAAGGGAGGTCATGAAATAGATAGAAGATGTGATGCGAGACTTTAAGGTAAGTACGGTAAAGGTGAACAACGTACGAGATAATCAAATGCAAAAGGTTGTGAATAGTCCATACTTCGGATAGAAGGCTAAAATCGCGGGGATTCAATATCCAGGAATGATAGCGTCATCGTCAGTGGCATATCTTCCAACCTATGGTTTCTAAGTATCAAGAGGTCTAACTAATAGAGTAAAGGAGAGTTAGAGATTATGCGATGTCTCGCTTAATGTTCCAGAATAACATAAGCAAATATTTGGTGCAAGCAAGTTGAAGGAAGGTTGCGAATAGTATAAATGAATATGTGTAGGTCGCAAGCTAAAGTATGGTAAATCAACAATGTTTTAGGAAGACAGGAGTAAGGATAAGAAAGGACGATTGAGAAAGTCTTGAGAATGGATAAGTCCTCGGGATTAAGCCCATGAAATTAAGTAAGCTAATGGTTTCCCTAAGTTACAGAAAGCTTAGTATAGCCTGATGAACTCAAAAGAGTCTAATACTAATAGCATTTAAAAGAGATGGAATGTTGTCCTGGTAGTAGAATGAGGGTGTAATGGTGATAAATGAAGGATGACGTTTGGGCCTTCGATCGAGTGATGATTTGAAGGTATTTAATGAATTGTACAGTATTAAAATACCCACGTAAGTTGAACCACATTGGGATGCTATGAAATACGGTTATGAAAGTATAGTATCGCCCCCTGGTGGATCATGAAAATCACTTCAAATGTTTCTCGATGCAATGTAAGCCTTAGTGATTACGTAAGAGGTTTCAAGTTATCGATGGTAAATTATAGATCAGCATTGAGGTGAGTCAACAAAGGATGGGTATAAGTTACAAAGCATGAGATGAGATTAGGTCATCATTCTTAAGAAGAACAGTAATGAGAAAGCATTAAAGGACTTAGACTTATACATATAGGATGGAGCAATGAGAGTAACCTGGAGTTTTGTAGAAGACCTCAAGAACGATAAATCTATGTAAGAGTTATGGTACAGTATGACCTACCTTGATGCAATACAATCATGCGGATGGATAACCAGGTCTATGAAATAAGAGATAGAAATATTCGTAAATTCGACAAAATACCGAGTTAAGAACTTCAGTAATGGCTAAAAAAAATCAGAGGAAAAAGGAAAGAAGAGTCGCATAAGTGCGCTTACAAGGTCAAAGTCATACAGAAGGTAGAAACAGTTATGGGATTGGAAGGATTCCGAAAACAAGTCGTGGTGTGAGAAAGAGGCCTAAATGGGGAAATGTCCTGGCCTTTGGGATTAATTCACTGAACAGTTGCCTAGATGGCAAGAGGAGTATTAAAGTATTCGCAAGAGCTATGGGTTATAAGAATGATAAGTACATCGGTCAACATTTAAGGACGAATGTTCCAAAGGGGGGAATGATGTTATACCCCATATTTTCGTACGCGAAAGTACGCCATAAATAAATTGATGAAAGCTTGAAAATGAGATGTTACATCCCGCATTTTCGTACGTTAAAGTTTCGTCGTAAGTAAATTGACGTAAGTTTGGGAATAAGATTATTTTGAGATTGTAAGCATTATGCTATTTCAAACAAGTGATAAGAAAATTCGTAAAGTTGAGAGGGTGAGCAAATCAAATAAAATGAATTTTCATCGAAGTTTGACATTTTGGGGTAACATATGGCCGGAGCTAAAATACCCGGTATTTATGGACTAGTGCCATACAAAGTACTACATGACCATAATAGTAAGGTGTATAAGGATGCGTTAAAAGTTAACAATATTTTAAGTAATTTGAGATAATTCTTAGTTATGTGGGTAATTGGTTAATTATTGGAATTGTGGATAAATATTTAAGTGAGATTGTTTAGATATTTATAAAGGGGGTGACAATCCACGTGGGATTTTGGAAAGTTGGCAGCAAGTTGACATCTATCTTATGCTTAAGTAGGTAGTGGCTTATTTCGAGGATTTTGTGGCTTAATCACTACATAAGTGGGGCCCACACTCCCTAAGATTAAAAGAACCCCTCTAAATCATTTAAGGGAGATACATATATCTCTAATTTAAGGAATAATGCTTCGGCAAACTCACATAGGTGATAGCAACATGATTTTCTATAAAATCCATACAACACTACTTAGTAATGTGAGAATTGCGATTTTAAGGTCCGTCCAGTATACAATGTAATAAGCTTACAACTTTACAGGAGTCAGAGAATTCTCCCTAAGTACTACAAAGAATGACTAGCCGAGGAAATAAGGAAGAACGCTTCAACCTAAGCACAGTGACCTAAAGAGGAAATAGTCTTGTAACAACACTCTTACAACAACACTGTACGCACTCCATAATAAAGTGGCAGAATGACTACGGAAAGTAATTACTTACATTTAAAGGAAGTTGAGAAGGAACGAAAGGAATTATTCGATCAATGATCCAGAGTTAGTTACGTTGTGAACACACTTAAGAGTTTGGAGTATTATCCATGCAACATATATGTTGACAATCATACAGCCGTAAAAGACTCCGGTATAAGATAAAATAAAGAATTGAGTACAAGTCATAGACAACGGATTGAATCATTAGAAGATTGTATCATGGATACTCAATTGCATCCATAAAGTAATAACTAATACCAGGAGCCGTAGATTGGAAGATAGCTTAAGCATGCATAATGGCTGATCAGAAGGAAGAAGAAACTAAAGAGTTACGTCAACCAAGTAAATCAGGAGTCTGGTTATTCGTCCCAGAAAATTTTAGAAATCATAATTAAGAACATTGCATGATCGCCCTTAATATCAGAGGTACAAGAGAGATAGTACAACATCCATATTCTATAACGTCTATATGATAAATCCAGTTAGAAGAGTACCAGCCTCATAAGAAGTCAGTATGAAGCTCTCACCGGAACAGGTAAAGAGGTGCAAGTATTATAATAGAAGTTCAAGTTATGGATGTGAATCATACCTATGTGGAAGGGAGGTCATGAAAGAGATAGAAGATATGATGAGAGACTTTAAGGTAGGTAAGGTAAAGGTGAACAACATACGAGATAATCAAATGCAAAAGGTTTTGAATAGTCCATACTTCAGATAGAAGGCTAAAATAGTAGGGATTCAATATCCAGGAATGATAGCGGCATCGTTAGTGGCATATCTTCCAACCTATGGTTTCTAAGTATCGAGAGGTCTAGCTAAGAGGGTAAAGGAGAGTTAGAGACTATGCGATGTCTTGCTTAATGTTCCAAAATAACATAAGGTAATTATTGGTGCAAGCAAGTTGAAGGAAGGTTGTGAATAGTATAAATGAATATGTGTAGGTCGCAAGCTAAAGTATGGTAAAGCGACAAGGTTTTAGGAAGACAGGAGTAAGGATAAGAAAGGGTGACTACGAAGGTGATGAGAATGGACAAGTTCTCGGGATTAAGCCCATGAAAACAAGAGAGCTTATGGTTTCCGTAAGTTATAGAAAGCTATGTATAGCCTGAATGAACTCAAATGAGTCCAATACTAATAGCATTTAAAAGATATGAAATACTATCCTGGTAGTAGAATGAGGGTGTAATTGTGATAAATGAAGGATGACGTTTGGGCCTTCTATTAAGTGATGATTTCTAGGGATTTAATTAATTGTACACGATTAACATATCCACGTAAGCTGAACCACATTAGGATGCTATGAAATACAGTTATGGAAGTATAGTATAGCTTCCTGGTGGATTAGGAAAATCACTTCAAATGTTTCTCGATACAAAGTAAGTCCTAGTGATTACGTAAGAGATTCCAAGTTATCAGTGGTAAATTGTAGATCAACATTGAGGTGAATCAACAAAGGATGGGTATAAGTTACAAAGCATGAGATGAGGTTAGGTCATCACTCTTAAGAAGAACAGTAATGAGGAACCACTAAAGGACTTAGACTTATACATATAGGATGGAGTAATGAGAGTAACCTGGAGTTTGGTAGAAGACCTCAGTAATGATAAATCGAAGTAAGAGTTATGGTACAGTATGACCTACCTAGATGCAATACAATCATGCGGATGGATAACCAGGTCTATGAAATAAGATATAGAAATATTCGTAAGTTCGACAAAGTATCAAGCTAAGAACTTCAGTAATCAGTAATGGCTAAAAAAATCAGAGGAAAAAGGAAAGAAGAGTCGCATAGACGTGCTTGCAAGGTCAAAGTCATACAGAATGTAGCAACAATTATCAGATTGGAAGGATTTCGACAACAAGAGGTGGTGTGAGAAAGAGGCCTAAATGGGGAAATGCCCTGGCCTTTGGGATTAATTTACAGAACAGTTGTCTAGATGGAAAGAAGAGTACTAAAGTATTCTCAAGAGCTATGGGTTATAAGAATGATAAGTGCATCAGTCAACATTCAAGGACGAATGTTCCAAAGGGGGGAATGATGTTACACCCCATAGTTTCGTACGTGAAAGTACGCCATAAATAACTTGATAAAAGCTTGAAAATGAGATGTTACATCCCGCATTTTCGTATGTTAAAGTTTTGTGTAAGTAAATCAACGTATGTTCTCAAGAATATCATGCGGATTTTTCTTACTTCGATCCGCCGTTACGTGTTTTGTCGCAATCAACGTATGTTGGAGGGATTGTCAAGAGAATCGGTTAAGGTATGTTAAGTCTATCTCTTCTTTCCTTTTGGCATGATCTATACTACAAAAACAAATGACCAAATGCACAACTTCCATAAATGACTCTTTTCATATAAGTATTAGAGGTGTCTATGTTTTTGAATTTCGATGTGTCTTATTATTACATCTTATGTTCATGTGTCTCAGAAAAATACGTAAGTTGAAAAAGTTTATTTAATGATATAACCTAAAGGAATAATGGTCTTATGACATTCCAAGATATTTTATTGATGTACTTCTCATGCATTGCATTCATTTATACATGTACATTGATCCATGACGAGATGACGTTTTATACGCGTATATATGTATATTATATGTATATGGAGATATGGGAAAATGTTACGGCGTTATATACGCACCACCACCCGATCAATTGGTATACATTGATGATTTTCCCACGGTGGCCGAGATGTTATGATGGGATGCCATCAGTGGCTTGATGATGTTATGAAATCATATACCTATGCATGGTATGACATTTATACGCATATGCATGACATTATAATATTAAAGCATTCACAGAGCTATTTAGATATACATGTTGAGTCTTTTACTCCATGTTTCTCTCATGTCTATTGTTTATGGATTTTCATTCCTTACATACTCGGTACATCCTTTCTACTGACGTCCCTTTTGCCTGGGGACGATGCGTTTCATGCCTACATGTCCGATAAACAGGTTGAGAGTCCTCCAAGTAGGATATCAGCTCAGTGAAAGATGTTGGTGTGCTCCATTTACTCTGGATTTTCTTATTTGGTTAGTATGAATTAGACATGTATTGATTGGTATGTCGGGGCCCTGTCACGGACTTATGATATTTATGTACTCTTAGAGGCTTGTAGACATATGTCATGTATATGAAAGATCGTATGGCCTTGTCGGCCTATGTTCAGTGTACGAGTGATTATTTTGTCCTTATAGGCCCGTACGTCATATCTGTAAGTCAGTATATTAGGTTGGGTTGTTTTATGTCGAGTGATGTCTCATGGTTTATTCTTGTTGCCTCATACGGCCTTCTGGCCCATTTACCCATGTTGATGTAATGAGAAATATACCTTACATTGGTACTCGATTGAGCAAGTTCACTGGGTGCCCGTCGCGGCCCATCGATTTTGATCGTGACACTAACACTACTTTCCAAGCAAGCCAACAGCCACACAATAACAAAAAAATTAAATAAATATGATCTAATAAACTCAATAGCATAAATATTCTGAAATAACTTATGAAAACAACAATAATATGTCACGACCCGAAATCCCAACCCGTCGTGCTGGCGCCTAACACACCAGTTAGGCAAGCCGAAACATAACAATAAAGGAAACAGAACAATGTATCTTATTGAAATAGCACAAGTCTGAAATCTCAATACAACCAAATACTACTAATACAAAGTAAATCCCCCAGAAACTGGTAAATACGGAGTCATGAGCTCTACAACGGAATATAAGTCTAAAACTGAACAATAATAACACTTTCTAAACTATAACAACAGTATCTAAGGAAAAGATTAGTCAAACTGCGACCAAGGATGCAGCTCTACCTCGCCTCTCGAACTTAGTCCAACAAGCAAGCCTACTGCTGATAACTAGTCCCTGCACCTGGATCTGCATAACAAAGTGCAGAGAGTAGTATGAGTACACCGACCCAATGTACTCAATAAGTATCGTAACTAACCTCGACAAGGTAAAATAACCAAGAATCATAAATGATACTTGATATAACCTGTACAGTTTCATAAAATCCAACAAGTACATAATAGTAATGTGAACAGGTATAAGATATTTAAAGGACTATATGTGTGCGTGTGTATAAGGACTCATAATATATGTTCAGTCACGGCTACAACATAGAAGATGATATGTGGATAATTAGATAGTAAACGATGGAAGTTGCAAGTAAAGATGAAATGCAATTCCAAAATAACACTAGCAAGACGTTCCTCAACCTTCCCATATTCGTATCAAACCACTTATCGGTTTTCCTTAATAATCGCGTGTACACCATCAAGAAATAACCATGAGAGGGTGACCCTAGGGGGATAGATCCGTATCCACATGCTGCACGGCCAACGCACGTGCTGCACAGACAACCAGTGTGCTAATATTATCAATATCTGAATCCGCATAGATAACTCACGTACTACACGGGAAAATCACATGCTAATAATATCAACTGCACGGACAACTCACGTGCCAACAATCACAATCCGGCCGGGGTGGTCACAAGCTACCAGTCCAGCTCATAACAAAAAGAAAGGAAATATGCGGGAATACATGTACATGACCAATAATTATCAAATTCATACTCTTGGACTGGCATAAATGACATGTTATAGTGTAGGCATGTGCAATGTGTGCTATCACAGTTAGAACAGAAAATTTCCATCAAGAACTAGAAGTGTATTAGGTTCAAACGGAAGAATAACCTCAACTAAATCTCAAATATGGTACAAATAGATCACATAGGTGTACAAATAGGAGAAACATCTCAACTTGAAGCTTAGAAATCATTACAAGACATGTGATAGCCTAAGCACTATCCCGAGCATGAAAATAGTACCCCGCACGCACGCATAAGGGATCAACCTCACACATATGCGTCACTGATAGCACGTGGCTATGACAATAATTCAGGCAACTAATGCCTCAACCAAGTTTACATAAGATACTTACTTCTAGCAAATCAAATCACTCTGCTAACAAGCCCTTCCACGCGTATCCACCTCCATAAGGCTTGAATTTAGAAAAAATAACGTAATACTAGAAGCTATAGGAAGTGATTTCAAAAGATACTGCTAAGATCTTTAATCAAAATCAATAAGTCATCCCTGGGTTCGCATCTCGAAACCCGATAAAATTTACAAATTTTGAACACCCATTCAATTACGAGTCCAACCATACCAAAATCATCCAATTTCAACCTCAAATTGACCTTCAAACCTCCATTTTTCATTTTTTGAAAAGTTTCCTCAAAATCCCACATTTATTCACTTTAATCCACTAATTAGATGCTAAAAAAAGATGGAATCATAATATAACAAGAAATCCGAGTCAAAAACACTTACTTCGATCCCAGACGTGAAAATCTCCTCCAAAATTGCCCAAAATCGAGCTCTACAACTAAAAACATGAAAATAATACTTTAACCATCGATTTGGAATTTTAAACCTACTTACTGCTCAGTTATTACACTTCGTGATTGCCGGAAAGTCCCTCGTGATCACAAAGAAGAAAATACCTCCAGTAAAAACCTCCTACGCGAATGCGCAACCCAGTACATGAACGCGATGACCAGCCACCAACACTATGCAATGGCGGACAGCCTCAGGCGATCACGATGACCAACGCGTGGAAATTCCTACACCTCCTCTTCCCTCTTTGCGAACGCGTATCCTCTCACATATCCTCATAGGAAAACCTCTCAAATTTTCGCAATCGCCCCCTTAACCTTGCGAACACGTAAAACAAATACTCACATGCCATACTTGACCCTTCACGATCGCGGTCCTCTCCTCGCAATCGCGAAAGAGGAAACCAGAACCACAAATATCAGCAATCTAGCAAAGTCAAAAAAGTGTCCGAACTTGATCCGAAACACATCCGAGGCCCCTAGGAACCCATCCAAACATACCAACAGGCCATAAAACACGATACAAACTTAGTTGAAGCCTCCAATAATATCAAATAACATTGAAATCACGAATCACAGCCCAATTCAAGCCTTATAAACTAATGAACTTCCAACTTCTAAAACTAATGCCAAATCAAATCAAACTAGCTCCGATTGACCTTAAATTTTGTACACAAGTCACAAACGACACAACAAACATACTCCAACTCCCAAAACCAAAAATTCGAGCCCGATACCAATAAAGTCAACTCAAGGTCAAACTTCTCAACCTTACAAACCTTCAACTTTCCAACTTTCGCCAATTCAAACCAAAATGACCTATGGACCTCCAAATCCAAATTCGTACATAAGACTGAGTCCAAAATCACAAAGCTATTAAAACCATTAAAATGCCATTCCAGAACCGTTTACACAAAAGTCAATATCATGTCAACTCTTTCAACATAAGCTTCCAACCTTGGGACTAAGTGTCCCAACTCACTATAGAACATCCCCGAAACCAAACCAACCACCCCGAGAAGTCATGTAACCACAAATGAACATAGAATAAGCAGTAAACAGGGGAACGAGGCTACAATACATAAGACGACCAGCTAGATTATCACATTCCCCCCGTCTTTGACAAACGTTCGTCCACGAACGAGTCTAAAATCATACATGGATTCTTAAATAGGCGTGGATATCTGCTCCGCTCCTCTCGCTCGGTCTCCCAAGTAGCCTCCTCGACTGGCTGGCCTCACCACTTAACTTTCACTAAAGTTATATTCTTCGATCTTAACTTGCGAACCTGCCGTTCAAAAATGTTCACCAACTCCAAATTATAAGTCAAATCTCCATCTAACTGAACCGTGATGAAATCCAAAACATGAGATGGATCACCACAATACTTCCAAAGAATAGATATGTGAAACACTTGGTGAACACCCGATAGACTAGGTGAAAATTCAAGCTTGTAGGCCACCTCTCCAATCCTCTAAAGCACCTCAAAAGGGCCAATATACCAGGGGATCAACTTGCCCTTCTTACCGATCCTCGTCACCCCCTTCATGGGTGAGACTCTGATAAACACCTTCTCTTCCACCATATATGCAACATCACGAACATTCCGATCAGCGTAGCTCTTCTGCCTGGACTGTGATGTATGCCACAAAAAAAGACTTATTAGAGACCAACATTTAATGACAAGTTAAGAATTTGGTCCTTAAAAGCATATTTATAGGGACCAGATTTATTTTCAATCCCTAATTCTCGAAAATATAATTTTAATGAGCGAAAATGATCAATAACTAGTCGCTAGCACTCCAAATCGAGCGGGAATAAATACTAACATCATTTTGGCTCCTGAAATTAATGAAAAAATAGAGAAAAAAATACAAAATCACTCTCTAAAAATTATAACTCTGTCTCTCAAAATACCTAAACCTAATTTCATCTCTCAAGAACATGACTACGAGTGAGACAGCTGAGGGAAGTTGAAATCTGGCTGAAGACAATCAATGATGGTTCTTCTGGGAGTTCCACCCACTATTCTCTTAATCTCATTGTCCCTTTATCGCTTTCTAATTTCTTAATTTTCATCATCGTTGTCTGCCGAAAAACCCATCACTGGCGAACTTAGTCAAATTCGCAGTTGCGAACCCTCCAAAATCCTCTCAATAATATACCTCCTCTGTGTAGTGTTTTGATGCTCTCATATGTTTCATCATTTCAATGCTCTAAAGGTCCCTCTTTTCCTCTTTAATTTGTGTATGCTAAGTGCTTGGTCTTCAGTCAATTCTTTGTAGCCTTCAGTTATAATTTGAAATATGGAGATATTTTTGTTTATCGCTAAATGTGTGATAGAACATTGCTGGATTCATGTGTATTTGATTGCATCCACTTCTTTGTTGTAGAAACAAGTAATTAGGGATTTATATTCATACTACCTTATATATATGCAGCATTCAGCTGCACGATTTTATGGAGTGCCCTTTGTTGTATGTCTATCTTGTGCTTGTTATGTAGGATTCTGCGTGTCCAACTCATTTATTTGAAACATGAAGTTTCATCACAATTGTCCAGAAAAGGTCATTTTTGTGCTACACTATTGAGATTAGCTTATTTATATCTCTTCATTGATCATGTTCAAACGACAAGCTATCATCATGATTTTCAATTTTATATTTAATGTTTCGATTCCATGGGTACTTGATTAGTGAGTTATTCTGAGGTTTTCAAATGATATAGGATTTTTGTAAATTACATGATCCGTTTAGCTAATGCTTAATATGCTCTGTAGGTACCAGTGGTCTAAGTCCCTCTTTTTGTTTGTTTGTCTTGTTGTAATTTTGCGTAAGGTTTTGGGTTTCACATAACCGATACTAAAAGAATCTTTGTAATCCATTTATTTGTTAGATACCTCTTGAACTTCATAGAAGTATCTATGAACATGCTTTTTGGAAAAGGGGTAACGGGACGCAATTACACAAAATGATCGACCGGGTCATAACAATATGTATATTTAACATAAAGTTTAGATTGAGATATTGAGATATGTCGTTACCTTGAAAAATACGGTATTTTATAGGTAGAATATTAAGATACAACTAAGTTCGAAAGTTAGGAATATTGATATTTAACCCCGTCTAGCATCATAGATATTGATAATTAATATTTTGAATAGATTGAAGCCATTTGGTTGGTTGGACGTCGCAAGATTGTGAAACTTTCCGCTAGCAATGTAAGTGAGACTTTAAGCTTTGATGCTTGCTTTTCCAAAACCCGTTTTGAAAGTATGTTTTGTCTTCTTGGTCTATGTGTTGGGACGAGCGTGCGCTTGGCATAATTGGCAGTCTTTGACCAGCCGCTAATATATATTATTTTATAAAAAGCTAAAAAATTTTAATAAATGATTTGTGGTGTGATATGATGTGGCATAGCCTTGTGTTATGGCGTTGGGGCGTTAGAATTTATTTCTTTGCTGCTGTAATATATTTGAGGCATTGTGTATGCCGCCTTAGTAGATTTGGGGCATTGTGTATTGTCACAACCCAAATCTCACATGTCGTGATGGCGCCTATCGCAATACTAGGCAAGCCAAAAATCATAATAAACTACGCATCTTTAAATTATGAAACATAGTAACATAAGCTCAAGAGTAAAATCTCATAAATACAGATAAGAAAATACCGCGACTCAATACAATATCCCCCAAAATCCGAGTGTCAATGGGTACATGAGCATCTAAATGATAACATAGTCTGACTGCTAAACACTGTCTAGAAAGATAGAAAAGTACAATAACTGAAAAGAATGAGAGTCAACGTCCGCGGGCACCAAGGAAGCTACCTTAATAGTCTTCGATAGATAAAGCTCTAAAGTTAGCAATCGTCGTGCTCAGAAGTACCTGGATTTGCACATGAAGTGCAGAGTATAGTATGAGTACAACCGACCCAATGTACTCAATAAGTAACAAGACTAACCTTGGGCTGAAAGAAGTGACGAGCTCAACAAAATACAGTCCAAATGCAGATTTTCAAACAATATAGATATGACAGGAAATATGACAATGATATCTCAGAGAAACACATAATTTGTTGGTACGCAGTACAGGAATGTAGACATGCTTCAAGGTTTAACAATTAAGCTCAATACAAATAAAATATACCGAGTATGAGTGATATGAGGAATTTTCCATATCTATATCTACATGTCAATGTGTATGTCACAAGGGATAAATCACAATAAGAACCTCACGTGCTCACGCTCTCAGAATACTCAATCTGACTGTATCAGTTCTCGCTCATCACACTCTGTCACTCAGGATTGTACGATACCTGCGCTTATTGCTGGTATGTCAAACAACAGAGGGACGAATCCTGTCCAAGCGCTAATATAAATCTAATATGGCCTGCTACGGCGTGTAGCCCTATCCCATAACAATATATAAAGCTAATAGGGCCTGCTGCGACATGCAACTCGATCCATAATAATAATATATATAAACCAAGAAGGCGTGTTGCGGCGTGCAACCCGATCCTCAAATCTGACTCACCATGTCTCTCAGCTCCCAACTTAGTCATCAACCTCTCAAGTCTCCCGGGCTCAAAAATCCTATGCCAATTAGCCCAGAAATGATATATGATACAGCAATAGATAGTAACGGAGACCGAGATATGATATGCAAATAATGGATGTGACTAAGTACAAAATTTCCACTTAAGAAAATAATTCAACAGCAGAAATAACCCTGGTGGATCTCAAAAGGATAAGCATACAGCCTAAACATAATTTCTAACATGGATTGTAGCTCAATTAATCTAACACACAGAATCACATGAATAGAAACAAGTTTTGATGACTACACAGTACCACAGAATCGACCGAATCACAATTACTACGGTGCACGCCTGTCACCTAGCATGTACGTCACCTCAAAACCAATCACATAACACGTAATTCGAGGATTCATACCCTCAGAACCAAGTTTAGAAGTGTAATATACCTCAGACCGCGACAAATCACTACTCCAACAAACCCTTGTCTCGAGAATCGACCCCGGAATGACTCGAATCTAGGCACAACCAATACGAGCTATAGGAACCAATTCCATACGGATAAGCTAAGTTCTTTAACAAAAGTAAAAAATTCAACCCCAGGCCCACGTCTCGAAATCCAACAAAATTCATAAAATCCAAACGCCCATTCAAGCACGAGTCCAACCATACCAAAATTACTCAATTCCGATCATAACTCGACCTTCGAATCCTCAAATTAAAGCCTGTGAAGTTTCTACAACTTTCCCCAATTTTTCCAACCCAAAAACACTAATTAAATGGTAAAATTAATGATAGGTTCATGTATAACAACCAAATCTGATTTAGAATCACTTACCCCAATCCACTATTGAAAACCCTTTCAAGAATCGCCCAAATCCGAGGTCTCTAGCTCAAAATATGAAAAATTGGTTCGAACCCTCGATTTTGATGTTTTAGCAGTCTACCATGAGATCGCGATCGCGGAATTAACTTCGTGATCGTGAAGAACAAAATCTTTAGTAACCCAAAAACCTTCTGCGTGAATGCGCACACAAGGTCACGAATGCGGTGGCCAAATTTCCCCGACCGTGGGAACTGAGGCATCCTCTTCTCTTTGTGAACGTGTCCCCCTACCACACGATCACATTATACAACTCCCTCAAGGCTTCACAATCGTAGCATTAATCTCGCGATCACATATAAAAAAATCCCACCTGCCATACCTTACCCTCCACGATCGCTTCCATCTCCTTGCGATCGCGTAAGAGGAAATCAGAAGCACAGACATCATCAAACTTCAGCAACTCTTCAAGTCAAATTTGAAACTGTTAACCATCTGAAATCCGCCCGAGCCCCTGGGACCTCAACCAAACATACCAACAAGTCCTAAAACACAATACGAACTTAGTCGAGGTCTCATATCACATCAAACAATATCAAAACACAGTTGCGCCCCAATTCAAGCCTAATGAAACTAATTATTTTCCAACTTCTACAATCAATCCGGAAACCTATCAAATCATCTCTAATTGATCTCAAATTTTGCGCACAAGTCATAAATGACATTCCAGACCTATTCCAACTTTTGTCAATTCAAGCCAAAATCATCTACGTACCTCCAAATCAATATTCCGACACACTCCTAAGTCCAAAATCACCATACAGAGCTATCGGAACCATCAAAACTCCATTTCAGTGCCATTTACTCAATAATCAACATCTAGTCAACTCTTTTAACATATGCTTCCAATATTGGGACTAATTGTCCAAATTCATTCCGAAGCATCCCCGGAATATAACCAACAACCCCGTCAAGTCACCTAACATAAAATAAGAATCAAATAAGCAATGAATTGGGGAACGAGGATGTAATACTCAAAATGACCGGCCTGGTCGTTACATCTTCCCCCTCTTAAACAAATGTTCGTCCTCGAACAAGTTTAGAATCATACCTGAAGTCTGAAATAGGCGTGTATATCTTCTCTACATCTTCCGCTCGGTCTCCCAAGTAGCCTCCTCAACTGCATGATCTCTCCACTGCACCTTCATTGAAGTTATGTTCTTTGATCTCAACTTTTGAACATGCCGGTCCAAAATGGCCACCGACTCCACATTATAAGTCAAATCACCATCCAACTGAACGGTGTTGTAGTCCAAAACATGAGATGGATCGCCGAGGTACTTTTGGATAATAGAAACATGAAACACTAGGTGAACACTCGATAGAGTATGTGGAATTGCCAGCTTGTAAGCCACCTCTCCTATTCTCTCAAGAACCTCGAAAAGCCCAATTACCGAGGGCTAAACTTATCCTTCTTCCCGAACATCATAGCACCATTCATGGGTGAAATTTGAGCACTACCTTATTTCCCATAGTGTAAGAAACATGGCGAACCTTCCGATCGTGTAGCTCTTTTGTCTAGACTGCGCCATGCGAAGCCAATCCTGACTCAACTTAACCTTGTCCAAAGCATCCTGAACCAAGTCAGTACCCAACAGCCTAACCTCGCTCGGCTCAAACCAACCCGGAGACCGACAAGTCTCCCATACAAAGCCACCTATATAGCCATCAGAATGCTCGATTGATAGGTGTTGACGTAGGAAAACTCTACAAGAGGAAGAAACTGATCCCAAGAACCCCGAAATCCATGACAGAAGTGCGTTGCATATCCTCCAATATCTGAATAGTTTGCTCGGACTGTCTGTCCCTCTGAGGGTGGAGTGATATGCTCAACTCAACCCGTGTGCCTAAATCTTGCTACATTTCTCTCCAAAACTGTGTAAACTGTGTGCCTCGATCTAAAATGATAGACACCAGCACACCGTGAAGGTGAAAAATCTCACGGATGTAATTCTCAGCCAACCGCTCCGAAGAATAGGTAGTCCCAACTGGAATGAAATGCGTGGACTTGGTCAACCGATCCACAATCACCGAAATAGCATCAAACTTCCTCGAATTCCCTGGGATCCCAACTACAAAGTCCATGGTGATATACTCCCATTTCCATTTCGGAATCTCAAGCCTTTGAAGCAATATGCCCGGTCTATAATGCTCGTACTTCACTTGCTGACAATTTAGGCACCAAGCTACAAACCACACTATATTTGTCTTCATTCTCCTCCACCAACAGTGCTAAATCAAGTCCTGATACATCTTTGCGGCTCCCGGATGAATGGAATACCGGGAACTGTGGGCCTCTTCAAGAATCAACTCACATAGGCCATCTGCATTGGGCACACAAATCCAACCCTACATCTGCAACACCCCATCATCCCTAATAGTAACATCACCGCCTAATAGCAAGGCTACCCATACTCACCGCCTTTCTACTCAAGGCATGAGCCACCACATTGGCCTTCCGGGGATGATACAAAATGATAATATCATAGCCCTTAGTAGCTCCTACCATCTCCGCTGCCTAAAATTTAGATCCTTTTGCTTGAACAAATGCTGGAGACTCCGATGATCCATAAAAACCTCATAAGACACACCATAGAGATAATGCTTCCAAATCTTCAATGCATGAATGATGGCGGCCAACTCCAAATCATGAACGTGGTAGTTCTTCTCATGAGGCTTCAACTGGCCCGAAGCATAAGCGATCACTGTACCATCCTTCATCAAGAAAGACCCGATACTAATCCGAGCAGCATCACAATGAACTGTATAAAAGCCTAACACTAAAGGCAAAACTAGAACTGCAGATGTGGTCAAGGAAGTCTTGAGATTCTGAAAGCTCTCCTCACACTCATCTGACAACCTGAATGGATCCCCCTTGTAGGTCAACCTTTGTCAAAGGCTCTGCAATGGACAAGAAACCATCCACGAAGCAATGATAATATTCAATCAAGCCAAGAAAACTCTGAATCTCAGTAGCTGAAGACGGCCTAGGCCAACTCTGAACCGCCTCTATATTCTTTGGATCCACCTTAATCCCCTCATTGGACAACACATGCCCCATGAACACCACTGAACTGAGAAAAAACTCACACTTGGAGAATTTTCATAAAGCTTCTCCTCCCTCAACCTTTGTAGTACAATCCTCAAATGTTGCGCATGCTCCTCCTTGCTACATGAGTACACCAGGATATCATCAATTAATTTTATGACAAACGAATCAAGATATGACTGGAATACAGTGTTCATCAGATGCATGAACACCTTTGGGTGTTGGTCAGCCCAAAATCTATCAAAGGGAACTCATAGTGACCATAGCGGCTCCTGAATGCCGTCTTCAGAATATCCGAGTCCCGAATCTTCAACTGGTTATACCCAGACCTCAAATCAATCTTATAGAACACTCTAGCTTCGTGAAGATGGTCAAATATGTCATCATACACCGTAAATGATATTTTTTCTTGATTGTAACTTTGTTCAACTGCCTATAGTCGATGCACATACGCATAGTATCATCCTTCTTCTTCACAAACAGAACCGGTGCACCCCAAGGAAACACACTAGGCCTAAAAAAACCTTATAAAAAAGCTCCTAAAGCTGCTCTTTCAGTTCCTTCAACTCTATTAGTGCCATACGATACGGAGGAATAGAAATGGGCTAAGTGCCCGACACCAAGTCAATGCCAAAATCAATATCCTTATCGGGTTTCATGTCCGACAGGTTTGTAGGAAAGACATTCGGATTGTCTCGCACTACCAAAACATAATAAATAGTAGGAGTATCAGCACCAACGTCCCTCGAAAAGGAAAAATATAAAAGACACCCCTTCCCAGCCATCCGTTGGGCCTTCAGATAAGAAATCACCCTGTTGAAAACATAATCTAGAGAACGTCTCCACTCGATTATCGGCAATCCGGCATTGCCAGCATCACTGTCTTAGCGTGACAATCCAGAATAGCATGACACAGGGACAACCAACCCATACCCAAAATCACGTCAAAATCAACCATAATAAGAAATAATAGATCAACTCTAGTCTCTAATCCCCCAATAATCACTACACACGACCGATACATACGGTCCACAACAATAGTATCACCCACCGGTGTATATACATGAACAAGTGAAACTAAGGACTCACATGGCATATCCAAATAATGAGCAAAATATGATGATACATACGAATAAGTGGAATCAGGATCAAATAATATAGAAGCATCCCTGTGGCATATTGAGAAAATACCTACGATCAATTGTCTGAAGCAACAGCCTCGGGACTGGAAGGGATATCATATAATCGAGCATGACCACCACCTGACATTTCTCCCCCTCTATGACGACCTCTAGCTACCTAAGCCCAACCCCAAGCTGGCTAAGAGGGTGGTGAAGTAACTGGTGCATAAGTCATAGCGTGACCCCTCTGCTGAACTGGACCTCCCAAGAGACGGGGACAATACCTCCTCACAAGTCCAAACTCCCCACACTCGTAGACGATCCATAAATGGCGGTGGGGACTGAGTCGGACACCGAGAACTAGAATAATTACTTGAAGAACCCGGCAAAGAATAACCCTGAACTGATGGAGCACGATATGAACTCTGAGCTGGGAGGGCACTGAAAGATGAATCACCCGGACGAGTAGTGTTTGAACCATAGTTAGCTGAGGTACCACGATGAACCGGAGGAGCCATCCGAGTGGGCCAATATGGACGATCTCTGATATGGTGGGACTGACCTCCAAAAGAAACATCATTGGAACCACCCAAACCACGAGGCCTCTTGGCCTCCCTCTCCTTACACTTCTCACTACGGACCAGCTCTAGCCGTCGCGCAATATCAACCACCTTGTCGAACCTAGCACGTGATACATTCTCTCAAATCATAACAAAGCGTAGTCCATAGTTGAGACATCAATGAACCTCCTAATCCTCTCCCTCTCTGTGGGAACCAACCAAATTGTGTGACGATCAAACTCAGAAAATATCATCGCGTACTGGGTCACAGACATACCCTCCTGGCGTAGTTTCTCAAACTTCCTACGCGACTTCTCCCTATGGGTCGGTGGCAAAAACTTCTCCAAGAAGAGAACAGAGAACTCGTGCCATTGAAAGTAGTGCAGCATCGGTTGACCCACTCCACTCATAGGCCTCCCACCATCTAAAGGCTACCCCCTGACAACTGAAAAGTGGTAAATGAGACACCGCTAGTATCCAGAATACCCAGAATGCAAAAACTCCACTAGCACCTATCCAAGAAGTCCTAAGGATCCTCTGATTCAGCCCCGCTTAATGATGGAGGCTTGATCCTTCCAAACCTCTCTAGTCTCTTCTTCTCCTCATCATTCATAACGGGACCCACCTGGGCCTAAGCAACTATAATCAGTTGGGCTAGTAGTACCCCATGTGTCTGAAGTCCCTGCACCACGCGGCGGGAGTCTGAGCACCTCCCCTAGACTGAGAAGTGGCTGGTGTGGCCGGAACTAAAACTGCCTGAGCAAGGCTAGTGCAAACAGTCAATATCTGGGCCATAGCCTCCTAAAGGTCTGGAATCACAATGGGCACAACTGGTGCCTGGTCTGGTCCCACCAGCTAAACCCCATATGGAATCTGCTCCTATGCTGGAGCAACTGGTGGGTCTACATGTGCTGCTCTAGCTGTTGCACGAGCTGCATGTTGGCCTGTACTGCGGCCCCGACTTCTTATGGCCCTAGCTGGTGGTACTGGCGGCCATCTGCTCGATCTAGTAGCACGCGTCCTCACCATTTGTGAGATAATAAAATAACTAAAGTTTAGTTTCCAAAATCAACAAATTCGCATGACAAAAATACAAGAAAGTGAAGTTTTCCTAATGGTTCGGCTGCCTCTATAAGATAACTACAAACGTCTCCCTACCGATCCACAGGACTCTACTAAACCTTCTCATGACTCGTGAGACCTATGTAACCTAGGCTTTAATACTAACTTTTCATGACCCAAATCTCACATGTCATGATGGCGCCTATCCCAATACTACGCAAGCTGACAATCATAACAAATCACGCATCTTTAATTTGGACACATAGTAAAATAATCTCAAGAGTAAAATCTGATAAGAAAATACTACGACTCAATACAATATCCACCAAAATCTTGGTGTCACTAAGTACATGAGCATCTAATTTACAACATAGTCTTACTGCTAACATTGTTTGGAACAATAGAACAGTACAATAACTAAAAAGAAAGAGAGTCAAGGTCAGGGACACCAAGGAAGCTACCTCAAAAGTATCTGATAGATAAAGCTCCAATGCTAGAAATCGCCATGCTAAGAAGTACCTGGATCTACATACGAAGTGCAGAGTGTAGTATAAGTACAATCGACCTAATGTACTCAATAAGTACCAAGACTAACCTTGGGCTGAAGGCACCGACGAGCTCAACTAATATGATCCAAATACAAATTTTTAACAATACATATATGACAGGAAATATGACAATAATATATCAGAGAAACTCATAATCTTTTGGTACAGAGTACAAGAATGTAGACATGCGTCCAGGTTTAACAATTAAACTCAATACAAATAAAATATGCCAAGTATGACTGATATGAGGAATGTTACATCTCTATATCTATATGTCATTGAGCATGTCACATGTGATGCATAACAATGAAAACCTCACGTATTCACACTCTTAGAGTACTCAATCTGACTATCTCAATTCTCGCTCATCACACTTAGTCGCTGAGCACTGTACGGTACCTATGCTCACTGTTGGTGTGCCAAACTACGGAGGGGCAGATCCTTCCCAAGCGTTCATATAAAGCAAATATGGCCTATTGCGGCGTGCAACCCGATCCCATAACAATATATAAATCCCATAGGTCTTACTAGCGGCATGCAACCCGATCCATAATAATATATAGATAAGCCAAGAAGGCTTATTATGGCGTGCAGCCCGATCCATAAATCTCACTCACAACGGCTCACAGGCCTCAACTAAGTCATCAATATCTCCTGTATCTCAGGCTCACAAATCCCATGCCAATCAGCCCAAAAATGATATGATAAAAGAATAGATAGTAACAGAGACCGAGATATGATATGCAAATGATGGATGTGACTGAGTACAAAATTGCCACTTAAGCAAATAATTCAATAGAAGAATTGACCCTAGTGGGTCTCAACAGGATAAGCATACGACCTAAACATGATTTCTAACATGGATTGCATCTCAATTACTCTAACACATAGAGATGACATGAATAGCAACAACATATGACTACACTATGCCATGGAATTGACCATATCACAATTACTACGGTGCACGCCCACACGTCTATCATCGAGCATGTGAATCACCTCAACACCAACCAAATAACACTTAATTCAGGGATTCGTATCATCAGAACCAAGTTTAGAAATGTTACTTACCTTAAACTTTGCAAATATATACCCAGACAAGCCCTTTTCCTTGAGAATTGGCCTCTGAACGACTCGAATCTAGCCAGAAACAACTTGATACAATCAACACGAGCTATAGGAAATAATTCTATATGAATAAGCTAAGTTCTTTAAGAGAATTCAAAAATTCAACTCAAAAAGTCAACTCTGAGCCCAAGTCTCAAAATCTGGCAAAATTAACAAAATCAGAACACCCATTGAACCACGAGTTCAACCATACCAAAATTACTCAATTTCGATTACAATTCGACCTCCAAATCCTCGAATTAATTCCTATGAATTTTCTATAACTTTCCCCAATGTTTCCAATCCAAAGCACTAATTAAATGGTAACAACAATGATAAATTCATGTTTAACAACCAAATCTGAGTTAGAATCACTTACACCAATCCACTCCTTGAAAATCCTTTCAAGAATCGCCCAAAAATCGTGGTCTTTAACTCAAAATATGAAAAATGGGTTCAAACACTCGATTTTTATATTATAATAGTCTAGCCTGAGATTACACATCACGGTCCCGAAATTTCCTTCACGATCGTGAAGAACAAAGTCTTCAGTAGCCCAAAAATCGTCTACGTGAATGCGCAGAGCTAGTCGCGAACGTGGTTACTAAATTAGCCTAACCTAAGCAATCATGGACAGATTCACGCGATCGCGTTGAACAATGCGTGGGAACCAAGGCCTCATCTTCCTTCTTTGCGAATGCATCCCCTTACCACGCGATCACGTTATACAACTTCCTCAAGGCTTCGCGATCGCAGCCTTAACCTTGTGATCGCATAGAACAAAATCCCACCTCCCATACCTTACCCTCCGAGATCGCGCTGCTCTCCTTGCGATCGCGTAAGAGGAAACTAGAAGCACAAGAATCAGCAAACTTTAGCAACTCTTCAATACAAATTTCCATCCGTTAACCATCCGAAATCTACTTGAGGCCCTCGGAACCTTAACCAAACATACCAACAAGTCCTAAAATATGATACAAACTTAGTCGAGGCCTCAAATCACATCAAAAAAATAATTGTACCCCAATTAAAGCCTAGTGAAACTAATGAATTTCCAACTTCTATAAACTATGCCGAAACCTATCAAATCAACTCCGATTGACCTCAATTTTTGCGCACAAGTAATAAATGACACAACATACCTATTCCAACCTCCAGAACCAAGATCCAAGCCCGATAACATCAAATTGAACTCTCGGTCAAACTTCTCAACTCTCAAATTTCTATTTTTTCCAACTTTGCCAATTCAAGTCAAAATCATATACGAACCTCCAAATCAATATCGGGACACACTCGTAAGCCCAAAAACACCATATAGAGTTATCGAAACCATCAAAACTCTATACATGAGCTATTTACACAATAATCAACATCCGGTTATTTCTTTTAACTTAAGCTTATAACCTTGGGACTAAGTGTCCAAATTCATTTCGAAAAATTTCCGAAATCTAACCAACTACCCCAGCGACTCACCTAACAAAAAATGTGCATAAAATAAGAAAAAAATGGCGGAACGAGGCTGTAATATTCAAAATGATCAGCCGGGTCGTTACATGTATGTTGTTGTGGACTCGTTGGGATGTTTGGTTCATTTCTTGCACTACTGTTCACGACAAGTCCTTTGTATGGTTTGTGCTGAGATATGTAGTGTTGTTGTTGAATAATTGTTTGGACCTTATGGAATAATTATATAATGAAAGAATTATGTGCATATTATTTTTGTGCTTGTATTTTTATTTTCTAACACTTGTTCCACAGGTATTCAGAGTGGCGGGTGGAGGATTTTAGTGGGTTATATTCAGGCTTAACTCACTCCTTACCTGCATGTCCATGTAGATACAGTTGATGATGACAAATGTAGTAGCTAACGGGTTTACTAGAGTTTATCCAGCTGTTGAGGTGAGCCACCTCATTATTCGTGGAGGCTACCAAAAGAGTTCTTAGCATTTAATTATTGATGTTTTTTTGCTTTACACGGTCTCTTTTGGATCTTTTGTAATTCTTTTAGATGCTCTATGGTGTAGTGTGAGAATCGGGCCAGCATGTTAACTTTGTATTTCGAGATATTAATTGATTGTAATTAATTAGCAGCCTTATCTGATACTTATACAATTTCTTAAATGCTAATTGGTTAAGTGTATGACAAATTTAGTTCGTCTGGCGGGTAGTGTTAGCTGAGTGCCAGCCACGTCTAAAGGGGTAGTTTGGGACGTGACAAAGTTGGTATCAGAGTCGGGTTTTAAGTTCTAGGTCATGGAACAATGTTTGATAAAGTCTTGTTCATGGGTATGTATACGTCCATACTTCTGACCTTGAGGCTACTGAACATCTAGGATGTTTTTCCTTCTTTCATTCCTTATTTGTGCATTAGGTTGTATCGAGTTTGAACTGAGGGTGTCTCCTTCATTGAAGGCTAGGACACGCGTATCCTCCTCTATTAGACAATACAGGTGACTTGAAACTAAGAGTGGCTTTGAGTTCAGTTTTTTTGAATTGGTTATAGCCGAGATTTGAAAAGTTATGTATTTTAGATAACTCTATTTATAAGGAACATCTTTCAAAACTTCTAAGAAGTTAGGGAGTTAGAAAAATTACTGAACATTGAAGATACGTGTGAATGTGAAGTGACCTAAGGATGTCACGACCCCAATTTCCCTCCGTAGGATGTCGTGATGACACCTAGTCTCTAAGACAAGGTAAGCCTAACACTTGCTGATTAGATAATAAATTTTTAACCAAATAACTATTAAGCATGAAATGGAAGATTCCATAATAAGTCAACAATCTCAACATGATACAATGTCTCAAAACCGATAATACAAGTCATAAACTTTTCTAAGAGCCACTAGAAATAACAATACATCATTGTCCCGGAATAATAGGAAACAATAGAAATAAAATACAACAGAAGGTGACTTCGGAGCATGCGAACGTCAAGCAAGTATACCTTGAAGTCTCCAGTCGCGCAGTTATAAGTCTCAAACCAACTCGATCATAAGTAGCTGGATCTGCACAAAAATATGCAGAAGCGTAGCATGAGTACACAGCGGTACCCAGTAAGTATCAAGCCTAACCTCGGTAGAGTAGTGACGAGGCCATGTCAAGACACCTAGCAGCATGTAAACCTGTGTAGGATATAATTTAAAGCTAACAATAGAAAGAATATCAATCTAAGACCAACAACATAAGGATCACAATTTAAAACCAATAGTGAAAATAATAGAAGCACGAATAGCAACAAAAAATAGACCGGTAATAAGGAAACGAATGACAACTCAATCAATCAAATCGTTCCCAAAGAACAATTTACAACAAAAATTACCCGAGGTACCACTCCTCATAATCTCTCATCATATGTAGAAACTTTCAAATCTTATATGTATGGCGCCTCGTGCCCGCATTTTTACAAATTACTTTCACACGGCAAAACCCACGTGCCACCATGTACATTGTATCTGCGTCAAATGCTTATTAAAATGTTCAGGAGGTTTATTTATATATGATAAGGAATAAAACAACCTTGAATAAAGTAGGGAATCAAATGAGAAAATAAATTTATTTTAGAAATCATTTGGGTGAAGAAAATAACATTTTTCAAATAAAATAAAGCATCAAATAAGCTACTGAGTTAAATATAGAATTTGTTAAATTAAAACATATAACAATTCTTTTATGTAAGGTAAACAACAGATAGGGTAAGGAGATTAAGTTGAGAAATAAATTAAAGTGAAATATGATGACTATTAATAATAGTAAAGTACTGAATGAAACAACAGGTTTTAACTAAAGAGTAACATAAAGTAAGCATGCTAATAATTCATTTATGTAAAACCGTTATGTTACCGAAACCTAGTAGGGTATGAGATAATGACTCTACATAGTAAATTCATCTTGGAAATTAATATACCAAGTAACCACGGAAGCACATATTGACACCTTGAATTAATACAACACTTAACGTATGTTGCATGACTCACACAAGACATAACAATAACAACAAGTACAACACACACAATTCGTTGCAGGGTGCAACCCAATCCCACTGTATCATCTTTTATCAATATCATAATCCTCCCTTATTTCACCCGTTGCGGCATGCAACCCGATCACATAGTATTTCAATATCACTATCCTCCCTTATTTCACCCATTGCAGCGTGCAACACGTCACGTATTTCAATATCACAATCCTACCTTATTTCACTCGTTGTGGCACGCAACTTGATCCACATGCAATTTAATTAACAACAACAATACAAGAATATCTACCATCAAATGATATGAGTACACCACCATAAAGGAATCACGTAATAATCACCGGAATGCAAAAAAATTACAAAAATAACAAGACAAGTAAAGCACGTGACAACTAAGGTGTGCAAGTAAAGCAGTTAAGACAAGTAGCAAATAGGCACGAAGTCATGGAAGGAACTCAACAATTAAGAGGTAACAAGACAATGAGGTATGTAATAACTTCAACTCAAGCATATAAGGGCAAAAAAACAAGTAAGAGGTACAATAAGTGCTAAAAAGGTCCAATAGAGCATGTAAGAGTAGATTAACAATGAGAGATATAACACGTCATGACAATTCAATTAAAGTCATGGAAAGAGTCTAGATAACCTAAACCGGTCAAATACCACATATAGCCCATGTACCTACTCCTCACCTTGTGTACACAACTTTCACATAACACAAATAGCACAATCAACTCGAATCCTGAGGGGTAGTTTCCCCCGCACAAAGTTAGACAAAATACTTACCTCAAAGAAGCTAAACTGATACTCTAAAATGACCTTCTCGTGTGAAACAACCACCGAACGGTTCAAATCTAGTCAAAATAACTTCAAATCATAAATAACAACCATAGGAAATAATTACGGATGATAAAGCTTCGATCTTTAAAAAAAACTAAAAAGTCAACCCAAAAAGTCAACCTCGGGTTCGCACCTCGAAACCCGACAAAATACACAAAATCTGATAAGCCATTCAATTACGACCCCAACCATACTAAATTCGCTCAATTCCGACTCCGAGTCGATGTTCAAAACTCGAATATTCACTTTAGGAAAGTTTAGACAAAAAAAGGTACCCCAATCCATGTGTTGAAAATTCTCTCCAAAATGGCCCAAATCCAAGCTTCAAAACCATGTGAGAAAAAGTGACTAAATTCCAGAATAAAAAAAAGTTGTTGTTATAGCTCGAATCAGATCCTATATGATCCCGAAACTCACATTTATAAGCCCAACATAATCCTTGTGAGATTACACTCAAGATAGCCTCTTGAATCATCCAAGTTGGCCTTAAAATGAGGGAGATGTGATGTTTTGAAGTTTTAAAGGAAGTTTGAAAATTTAAGAGACAAAAATAACATTTTTGAAATTATTTCACCCCAGAAAATCAGCAAAAAAAGAATCTTTGTTTTAGCACCCAAAACTCATTTAGAACTTTTCGGACACAAACCATTTATGTATTTCAATCATAAAACACGATACAAACCTGCTCACGCACTCAATACAGCGAAAAGAGGTCATCTTAACCCGATATTGACCATGGTCAAATTGCAAATCCTAAACTTAACTAGTTTCTCAACCAATGATCCAAAACACATCGGAGCCATCGGGATCTCATTCAATCATAGAAACAAGTAAAAATACATTATTTAAACTTATCCTAAGCCTCAAAACATCCACGGGAACATCATAATAAAGAATCGAGGCTCAAACCGATAATTTATCTTAAATTGTTAAGTCTTTATTCTTTCAAAAGGGTGTTTGAATCATACTTAAACAATTCGTATCACTTCCTAAATTTTGCACACAAGTTCAATTCAACTATATCGACCTATCCAAAGTCTCGGAACACCAATTGGTGTCCAATAACACCAAAGTCAACTCTTGGTCAAACTTATGAACTCTTAAGTTCCTCAAATTGCCAGCATTCGACAAATAGTGTCGAATCCTTCTAGGAACCTCCAATACCGAATCCGAATATACGTATAAGTCCAAAATCATCATAAGAACCTATCAGAATCATAAAAACTTGATTTCGGGTCCGTTTACCAAAAAGTCTAACCTTGATCAACTCTTCCAACTTAAAGCTTCCAAATAGAGAGTCATTCTTCCAAATCAACGCCGAACCACTCGAAAAGTAAAACCAATCATACACGCAAATCCTAATATATCATAGGAAGCCATTAAAAGTCTCAAACCACCGAACGGAATGCTAGGGCCCAAAATGACCGATCGGGTCGTTACATTCTCCCCCACTTAAACATACGTTTGTCCTCGAACATGCCAAGAACCATTCCGAAGTCATCATATCACTGCATGAACTCACCATACATACACCTAGGGGTGATTCTACGTCACTACAACCTATGTAGGCCCAACAACACCATCTCAACTGAAAATTACTCCTTCCACCAACACTAATAAGCCTTAGAACAAAAAATTTCACCATCTGAATCTTCCCAAAGACCCGATTTCTGCATAAACACACTGTATCAACGTCAAACAGCTGCCATAACTCATGTATACGCCCATAAGGTATGACCACCCGACGTAATACATCAATCGTATGCCCATAACAACATCTATGACCACCATAGCTACCCATAATCAAATCCAGCACCAACAATTAACCTAATACTATCTAGAAACATGTTCTAAACCCTCACAACAATGACAATAATGCAAGAAACATGAAGATCCCATGATCATTCACTCGAATCAATAAGCCACATCTAATGCCACATGGGCAAACACCTATCGTAATGAGTTATAGAAAGTCACTTCTAGTCTCATAGATCTCAATAGTGAACTAAACAAAATGATAGACATGGGCTACCACTGTAGAATCTCCCAACATGGGTAAACACATAAGTAGAGTACAAAATCATGAAACTCGCCCATATGTGAAGCACTATAGGAAGACTCACCCTAATAAGCAGAACCGAATCAAAATAAGAATGATGCTCCTCTATAAGATATCAAAACCATAATTGTAACAACACCATCTGGTGTAGCGGCCTCAGCCCTACCATAGAAAGCATATCAACGGGTTGGGCCTTCCCCTCTATGGTTCCCTCTACCCGACTGTCCTCCACCCCTAACTGGCTATGTAGGTGGAGTAGCAACTGCAATGGAGCATGTAGCCTGTGTGGTATGATAAAATTCGCCCCTCCCGATTCTAGGACAAACTCTCATGATGTGCCTAATATCACAACACTCATAACAACCCCTCTGTGGGCGTGGTTGCTCGTACTGAGTCCGTTCCAGATAACTTGAATAACCGCTATAGGAACCCCATGCATGTGGTGAACTAAAATGTGACTACCTCACATGAGTACCCTGACTAGGTAGAGCACTACAAGTAGTTTGAAGTGCGAACTGGACTGGCCGACTGCCCGAGCCTTCACCATGATGGGCCATAGCAGAAGAGTAGAATACATTGAACCCTCATGAACCTCGAGACCTCTTGGTCTCCTTATCCTCCATCTCCTCACCCCGAATATGCTCTAACATCCTAACAATCTCCACCACCTGCTGAAATAAAGTATCAATCTGCAACTCCCAAGCCATGCTGAATCTAAGATCATAACTCAGCCCCCCAATAAATATGTGGACGCTCTCTTTGACTGTAGGAACCAAAGTAGGTTCATGATGTGATACTCACTGAACCTAATGGACTACTCTGACACCGTCATAGTGCCTTGACGCAACTGCTCGAACTCTGTGTGCCACGCATCCCGGAGGGTCTGGGCAACAAACTCTCTCAAAAACATCTCTGAAAATGAGCCCAAGTAGATGGTGTTGCATCGGCTAGTCTACCCTTATCATAAATCTGCCACCACTTATATGCCGCCCCCGACAGCTGAAGTGTAGTAAAAGAAACTTCACTCACCTCCACAATGCCCATGGTGCAGAGAATATGGTGACACTTCTCTAGAAAACTATATATGTACACAACGATTCCAAAACCAAATCTCAATGTAGAAGATCCTAGCACGAACCACGTAGCCTAGAAGCGCATAACCACTGTAATTCCTCTGAAGCACCCCATAATGTCGCAACTGAGATACCCACTCTGAAGAGACCTTCTGTGAGTCTGAAGTTGTTTCTTTAACCTCTCTGATGTTGAAGTATAGAATTATTAATGACGCAGAAATACCACAAGTCCTAGCATTATCCCATACAAATCTCGGATCTTAATCATATACAGATTCCGGGGAACCCTTCAATACCACATATACACCGCATGCTAGAACTGATATAACACATGACCCTGCATTTTAATTGTCGATAGTGGACTCCCCCACTTGGCACGAAGCCATATGACATAACATCTGATAATCCACAATACTAACCCTCATAGCTTGTACAAAACCAATCATGAGATACCTCAAATTATCTACTAAGCGCATATTCATCCTCGTGACAGTCAAACTCGCTTCTTCTAGTGCCTTGAATGATAATATGTACCTTTCACTTAGTAAAAATCCCATAAGAACCATATCGTCTCTAATACCACCCACTAACCTAAAATAATCATCCACCTTATGACCCTACCATGATCGCAAAGAATAGCGAACCAATTAAATCTTCCTAAGTTCGTACTTATCAACTAGATGCATGAACCCGCTGCACCCCCACGTGAACAACTGACTGGTCTTTCAATACATCAGTATCCTTAGTCTTGATGACACGTTAAGCCAATGTTTGAGCATTCATGGCTCCCTCATAACCCATCTGCAACATCACAAATCATCGGCACAAAGTTGATACGAGTGAGCGATATGATATACGAGTGGATGTAAAGGAATATAAGATATATGCTTCAAGTTCAACCGATGCCGCACGATAAGGAATGAAAAAGTGGAATTTACTAATATTTTCGTAGCCTCTCGAAGAGAAGTACAAACATCTCTGTACCGATCCGTAAGAATCTACTAAACCTGCTTATGACTTGTAGCACCTATGAACCTAGATCACTGATACCAACTTCTCACGACCCCAATTTCCCTCAATTGGATGTCGTGATGGCACCTAGTCGATAAGACTAGGTAAGTCTAACACTTGCTGATTAAATAATAGATTTCTAACCAAATAACTGTAAAGCATGAAACAGAAGTTTCTATAATAAGTCAACAATCTCAACATGATACAATGTCCTAAAATCGATAGTACAAGTCATAAACTTTTCTAAGAGTCATTAGATATAACAATAGATCATTGTCTCGGAAGAAAAAAAGGAAACAATGGAAATAAAATACAACAAAAAGTGACTTCCGAGCCTGTGAATGTCAAGCAGGTATACCTTGAAGTCTCCAGCCGAGCAAACTTAAGTCTCAAACCAACTCGATCATAAGTACCTAGATCTGCACAAAAATATGCAAAAACGTAGCATGAGTACACCACATCGGTACCCAGTAAGTATCAAACCTAACCTCGGTGGAGTAGTGACGAGGTCACGTCAAGACACCTACCAGACATGTAAACCTGTACAAATTTACAACCAACAATGAAAATAATAGAAGCACGAATTGCTAAATAGACGGGTAATAAAAAAATGAATGACAACTCAATCAATCAAATCATTCCTAATGCACAATATACGACAAGAATTACTCGAGTTAATGAGGTTAGGCTATAGTTGTGTGTTTTAGTTGTTTATTGCACTCTAATTTACTGCACTTTAATTGGGTTTGAGCTTTAATCGCTAGTGTTTTGCACTAATTTTGTGTTTTATGCCATGTAGAAGTGATTCTGAGTTATGTAGATGTTATAAATGAATTTAAGCTATTTTGGAGCTTTGAATTCTGAATAAAAGCCCAAGGATTAAGTTGGGATCAAGTTCGGGGATCAATGGACAATCGTGCATTCAACGAGAAAGACGAAGAATCGAGTAGGACGTCGCCTAGGCGCGCGAGCACATACTAGGGCGCATGTGAGGCAGAATACCATCCAAAGTGTGTGGTCATATGCGCGAGCACACTCCCAGGTTTGCGGTTTCGCAAGTCCTATTCCGGAAAGAGTCTTATTTTGTGAAAGATAAGGTGTGTTCGTTTGGGCCCAACCCTACTTGGTATAAATACATTAAAAAAATGTTATTTTCTGGACTTTTGACATAATCTAGACCTAAGGAGGCTAAGGGTATGTGGGAGAAGCAAGAGCACAAAAATTTCATCATTCCATCCTCACTCAAGAGAAGAGTTTGGAACGTTTTATGTTTTCCTTTAAATTAAATTTAGCTGTGATTAATTACTCCATATCTATGTAGTAGTTCTCTGTAGGGATTGATGGATTTGGTGCTTTGATAATTTTTGTGGATATTATCTCTAGTTTTTATATATTGAATCGTTTTGGATGTTTTAATTGTTACATGTATATTCACTAGTTCATGTAATCGAGAGAGATATAACTTGTGATGTTTTGCATTATCGTATTAGTTGAATTCATTGATTTTGCTTAGTAATTGAGAGAGGCTAGTTGAATTGTTTGTTAGACCTAGTTAGGAGGATAATCGAAAGAGGTTATCCTAAAGACCAATCTATTACGAATTCGTGCATATCTTCACTCATCTTAACTTAGTTCACAATGTGAGGTTGAGACTTAATCGAGAGAGGTGTTTCTACTGAACGTTTGACTATAATTGAGTGAATTTGAGAGAACCACTTGAACCTTAGAAGTGAATCGACTAGAGTAAAATCCCAGACAAGTATTTTACACTTATCCAATCAACCCCTATTTCTCCCCATTGATATCTTCTTGTTTACTCTTGTTGCGATTGTCATTAGCCAATAATTTATACATTTAGTTAATTTTAGTTTTAAATCACAAAAACCCCCAATTGATGATCATCTTGGATAGAAATCAAGCTATAAACTACACACCTACTGTTTAACTCCAATCCATGTGAATACGATATTATAATATACTATATTCGACTAGAGAGCCTAAGTTTATACTTCGGTTTTGCGCTCGTCAGGTACCACTCCTCATAATCTTACATCATAAGTAGCAACTTACAAATATTATACATATGGCGCCTTGCCCCACATTTTTCCAAATCACTTTCGCACGGAAAAACCCACGCGACACCATGTACATTATATCAACGTCAAATGCTAATTAAAATGTTCAAGAGGTTTATTTATATATGCTAAGGCATAATAACAACCTTGAATAAAGTAGGGAATTAAATGAGAAAATAAGTTTATTTTAGAAATCATTTGGGTGAAAAAAAAAATATTTTCCAAATAAAATAAAGCATCGGATAAGCTACTGAATTAAATAAGGTAAATATCAGATAGGGTAAGGAGATTAAGTTGAGAAATCAATTAAAGTGAAGTATGACGACTATTAAGAACAGTAAAGTACCGAATGAAACGACGAGTTTTAACTTAAGAGTAGCAGAAGGTAAGCATGTTAATAATTCATTTATTTAAAATCATTATGTTACGGCTAACTCAGCAGGGTATGAAATAATAACTCTACACAGTAAATTCATCTTGAAAATCAATTCACCAAGTAACAACAGAAGCAAAGATTGACACCTTCAATTAGTACAACAACAAGTATAACACACACAAAATTCGTTGCAGTGCGCAACCCGATCCCACCATAGGATCATTTATCAATATCATAATAACTCCATTATTTCACATGTTGTGGCATGCAATCCGATCCCACCGTATTTCAATATCACTATCCTCCCTTATTTCACCCGTTGCAACGTGCAACCCGATCCCACTGTATTTCAATATCACAATCCTCCCTTATTTTACGTGATGCAGTGTGGAACCCGATCCGCAAGAAATTTAAATTAACAACAACAATCCAATAACTCAAATTACAAGAATTTCTATAATTAAAAGGTATGATTACACCGCAATAAGGGAACCACGTAATAATCAAAGGAATGCAAAAAATATTACAAAAATAACATGACAAGTAATGCACATGACAACTAAGGTGTGCAAGTAAAATAGTTAAGAAAAGAAGCAAATAGGCACAAAGTCATGGAAGGGACTCAACAATTAAGAGGTAACAAGGCAATAAGGAAGACAATAACTTCAACTAAAGCATATAAGGGAAAAATAACAAGCAAGAGGTACAATAAGTGCTAACAACGTCAAATATAGCATGTAAGAATAGATTAACAATAAGAGATATAATACGTCTTGATAATTCAATTAAAGGTTTGGAAAAAGTCTAGATAACCTAAACCGGTCAAATACTACATATAGCATGTGTACTCACTCGTCACCTTGCATACACAGCTTTCACATAATAAAAATAGCACAATCAACTCAAATCCTAAGAGGTAGCTTCCCCCACACAAAGTTAGACAAGATGCTTACCTCAAAGAAGCTAAATTGATACTCCAAAATGCCTTTCTCGTGTGAAACAACCTCCGAACGGTTCAAATCTAGCCAAAATAACTTCACATCATAAATAACAGCCATAGAAAATAATTACGGATGATAAATCTTCGATCTTTAAAGAAAACTAAAGATTCAACCCAAAAGGTCAACCCGAGCCCGCACTTAAGAACCCGACAAAATTTACAAAATCCGACAAGCCATTCAATTACGAGTCCAACCATACTATTTTCACTCAATTCCGACTCCAAGACGATGTTCAAAACTCAAATATTCACTTTAGGAAAGTTTTGACCCAAAAAAAACCTCAAGTTCTCTTTAAAACTCATAATCCAAATGCCAAAATCCAAAAAGAGTCATGAAATATAATGAAAACTGAGTATAAAGTAGTTTCCCCAATCCATGTAGTGAAAATCTTTCCCAAAATGGTCCAAATCCGAGCTCTAAAACCATGTAAGAAGAAGTGACTAAATTCCGGAATAAATTTAAAAAATGCAGCAGTTGTTAAAGCTCGAATTCGATCCTAGATGATATCGAAACTCACATTTGATTAGCCCAGCATAATCCTTGCGAGATTACACCCATGATAACCTCTTGAATCATCCAATTTGGGCTCAAAATGAGGGAGATATGATGTTTTGAAGTTTTAGAGGAAGTCTGAAAATTTAAGAGACAAAAATGAAATTTTTGTAAATATTTTACACCAGAAAATCAGCAACAAAAGAATCTTCCTTTAGCACCCAAAACTCATTCGGAAGCTTCTGGACACAAACCATATATGCATTTAAATCATAAAACACACTATAAACCTGCTTGTGCACTCAAACACCGAAAAGAGATCATCTTAACTCGATATTGATCATGGCCAAACTCCAAATCCTTAACTTAACTAGTTTCTCAACTAATGATATAAAACACACATGAGCCCCCGAGACCCCATTAAATCATACCAACATGTACAAACACATTATTTAAACTTATCCTAAGCCTCAAAATATCCACGGGAATATAACAACAAATAATCGAGACTCAAACCGAATAGAATTTCTCTTAAGTTGTTAGATCTTCATTCTTTCAAAAGAGTGTCCGAATCACACTTAAACTCATATTACTTCTAAAATTTTACACACAAGTTCAATTCAACTATATAGACCTATCCAATGTCTAGGAACACCAATTGGTGTCTAATAACACCAAAGTCTAGTCTTGGTCAAACTTATGAACTCTTAAGTTTTTCAAATTGCTAACTTTCGACAAATAGTGTCGAATCCTTCTAGGAACCTCCAAAACCTAATCCGAACATATGTACAAGTAAAAAATCATCATACGAACCTATTGGAATCATAAAAACTCGATTCCGGATCTATTTACCAAAAAGTCAAACATTGGTCAACTCTTCCAACTTAAAGCTTCCAAATCGAGAGTCATTCTTCCAAATCAATGCCAAAACACTCGAAAACTAAAACCAATCGTACACGCAAGTCAACATATCATATGAAGATATCAAAGTCTCAAACCACCGAACGAAACACTAGGGCTCAAAACGACCGAACGAATATTACAAAAGGATATTATTAATTTCTAAGAGCGGCTTATCAATATTTGGGGTTGTGAATATAACTCCCCGTTATGAGTTTAACTAGGAGAGAGAAAAGGAAAAAAAAGTTTAATGAGAAAGTAAAAAAGTATAATAATTTAGTGTTTGAAAGTGCTTATATAATTATCAACTTAATGCACTATTATTGGTGATATCGTGATGGTGATTTAAAAGCGTGTGCGGCGTGAGTATACATGATTCAAATGATTATGTATAAATTTGATTGTGGCATGTAACCTGGTGGGAGTCCATGAATGAATTTCAACTTGAAAGAGAAAATAAGCTTACGTATAAGGCATAATGCTCCAATATAGTAAAATATTGAGAATGAAATTTGGGGAACGATAGCATTTTTCGCTGTTAAAATACGACTAAGATGTAAGTATTGAGAATACCATGCATGATGATGAAAATAGGTGAATCATAAACTATGTTTTACCAACAAAAAAAAATTTCATGACTAGGGGAAAACAAAAGTTATCAGTTGGTATGATTCTACTAACATACGATATGTCAGCTGGCATAATCTTGAGAAAATGAGAAACACGTTAATGAGATGATAGTGTATAAAGAGATAGAGAGAGAACGTAAGTACTTGAATGTGTCATTTGTGATTTTGACTTAAGTGAGAGAGCCTACTATTATTGACCGGCCTATCAGATATGTGTGGACATAGTTTAGAGTTGTGATACACTTGAGGCTGTACTAGACAGATATGTTTGGAAACTTAGAGCTAAAAATGTTGCTTTGACACAAATGTGAGCAATCATTCGACTAACTAAAGAATCTACTGGTGAACCCGAGCAAGCCATGATGGAAAAGTATCCTTATCTGTTTGAGATTACAGGTACATGACTCATTTATGTTTTGAACAAATTGTTTAGCTAGAGGCTTATCAGTATAATATATAATGGTGATGTGATGACCTTTTATATGTATATGGGCGTATCGTGAACTTGATATTATTGGATGACTAGCTAGAAGTTCGAGGTGTTGTTGTTGTGTTATTGGACAAGTCAAAAAAAATAAAAAATGAATAACTCTAGTTACAAGAAAAAACATTCCAAATTTTTTGAAAACTTTGGTAGTGAGCCAAAGGTCGAAGACTTGAGAGAAAAGTAAAAGTGATAACAGGCCCAAGGTTTTCCCTTAAACCGCGTATGATTTAGTTTCAATAATGTAAAGCCCCGTAAATTCCTAAGCTTAAATATGTTAGTTATAAAACTTATGACATGATCAAGATATTATAAGTGTGACAATGATGTCACATGAGGTATATGAAATGGAGAAGAACTGAATGGAATTTAGCCAATTCTGGCTTGGTCACTATGTGGGAGTGCAATATTTGAGTTATACTCCTTTGTAGGGGCGGCATGTGAGTTAACTTCTTAAGGGGCATATAATGGTCGAATAATATAATAGCATTGTGTAGGGTAAAATATGTTATATTAAATGGTCGCATGAGAAAGTGCCACGTGGAGTCAAAGTGTAACGACCCGACCGGTCGTTTCGAGAGTTATAGCCCCGTTCCCCTATTTTCTGCTCCTTTTGTGTTCTACAACTGTTTTATGACGTGACAAGGTAGTTGGTTCGGGTTTGGAGTGGTCTCGGAGTGAATTAAGACACTTAGTCTCTTAATTGGAAGCTTAAGTTGGAAAAGTCAATCGGATGTCGACTTTTGTGTAAACAGCCTCAGATTCGAATTTTTATGATATTGTTAGCTCCGTTAGGTGATTTTGGACTTAGGAGCGCGTACGGAATGTGATTAGGAGGTCTATAGTGGAATTAGGCTTGAATTGGCGAAAGTTAGAATTTTGACAATTTTGGCCGACAGTGGAAATTATTATATCAGGGTCGGATTTGATTTCCAGGAGTTGGAGTAGGTTTGTGGTGTCAATTATGACTTGTCCAAAATTTGAGGTCAATCGGACGAGGTTTGGTAGGTTTCGGCATCGTTTGTGGAATTCGGAAGATTAGAAGTTATTTAGGCTTGAATCTGGGTGTATTTGGTGTTTTGATGATAATTTGAGTGACTCAAAGGTTCGGCTAAGTTCGCATGGCGTTATATGACTTGTTCGTATATTTGGTCGAGGTCTTGGGGGCCTCGAGAGTTTTTCGGATGCCCATCGAAAGTAAATTTGAACTTAGGCATTGCTAGTTTCTTCTGGTGCTCTGGTCTTTTGCACCTACGGTGGGGATCCCGCAGGTGCAGCCCTGCATAAGCGAAGAGGAGGTTGCAGATGCGGGCAAGACTGGGTTGGACTGGAAGCCCATGTGCGAGGTTAGGAGTACATCTGAAACCACAGATGCGGAAGTTGAGGCGCAGATGCGGAAAAGGTCATGAGTGGGAAGGATCACAGAAGCGGGCAGGGCCCACAGGTGCGAATATGTGACCGCAGATGCGGAATCTGGGAGCTTAAGTGGGATCCGCACCTGCGATGGAACTTCCGCAGGTGCGTTATTTCTGGGCAGAAAAATATCAGCTCGAGGGTTGGACTTTCATTTTTGATTGTTGGACTTGAGAAGCTCGGGGAGAGGCGATTGTTTTGAGGATTTTCAAGGAAAATATTGGGGTAAGTGATTCTAACCCGGATTGGACTAAATTTCGTGAATCTATTACTTTCTTCATCATCTAATTAGGGATTTGAGTTAGAAATTTGGGAGATTAGGGCTTGAGAATTGGAGAGTAAATTTTGGGATTTTGGAGGGGCAAATGATGTCGTATTTTGATAAATTTGGTATGGTTAGACTCGTGAGTGAATGGGCTTTCGGGTTTTGTGACTTTTGTCGGGGTTCGAGACGTCGGCTCGGGGGGTCGGGTTGAGTCGATTTCGGATTTTAGGCTATAATTCAGTAGCTTTCTTTTACAATTGACCCCATTAGCCTATATAGATTATCTCATACTATTTGTGGCTAGATTCAGGGCATTTGGAGGTGGATTCGAGATGCAAGGGCATTTCAGAGTAGGATGTCTACATAGTTGAGGTAAGTAACAGTCTTAAATCTGGTTTTGAGGGTATGAAACCTGAAATTGGTATGATGTGATCAATTGGAGGTGACGCACATGATAGGTGACGGGCGTGTGAGTGTGCACCGTAAGGGATTGTGACTTGGTCCGTCCCGTGAGAGTATAAAGTAAAATAGCCCATTGTTATAACCTGTTTTTCCTTGTCTTTGAGCAATTCACTGTCATTCATGTTAGAAACCATGCTTAGGTCATATGATATTATTGTTGGGACCCGCAGCGGTCGAATACTTGTTGAACTGACTGCTAATTTTTGTCTTGTACTCAGTCACATTCTTACTTATGTGTCATATTTATGTTCCCTCTTATTTCTTGTAAATAATTGTTGTATCTCTGTTTGGGCTGAATATTATGATTTATGTGAGCCCGAGAGGCTGGAGAGGTTAGTGACTGAGATAGGGAATGAGTATCGAGATGTGAGCCATGTGAGGTATATGGATCGGGTTGGACGGCGCAATGAGCCTAATGGCTATTTATGTATTATGGACCGGGTTGCACACCGCAACGAGCCTTAGGACTACTTATATATATATATATAGAGATCGGGTTGCACGTCGCAACAAGATTGGATCGGGTTGCACGCCGCAACAAGATTGGATCAGGTTGCACGTCGCAGCGATATAGTGCTTGGGCTTAAGGAGACCCTCCGGAGTCTGTACATCCCTAGTGAGCGCAGGTACCTATTGAGTGTGTGTGTACTGAAAACTGAGAGCTGAGTTTTGAGATATTGAGGGCTTGGGGGACTGTGATCCTGAGAGGTTGTATTTGTCTTGCTTTTGTTGCTATCCTTAGCTGATTTATGTACTTTCTGGAAGTTTTATACCTGTTTTACCTAAACTCAGTAGATATGCAGCTGGTTTGCTATACATTTGTCGGAATTTACTCAAGTATACTTTCATTAGTGAAGTTTATGAAATGAACTGTATTTTATCCAGCTCGTTACTGCTTCTCAGTTCCTTATTTATTTCTGTTATTTGCTGAGTTGGTTATACTCATGCTACATCCTGCACTTCATGTGCAGATCCAGGTGTGCACGATTCCGACGGTCGTTGAGTTCGTGCGCGAGCGGGTTTCGAAAACTACGAGGTAGCTGCCGGCATCCGCAGACTTGTTTCTCCTTCTATGTTTTTCTTTCCTTCGGATTGATATTTAAACACAATATTTATTAGACTGGCTATCTAGACGCTCATGACTTGGTGACACCTCGATGTTTGGGGCTATCTTTCCATACTATATTTTATTTTGAGTTCAACTCCGGATTTTTATGAAAATTTCTGTTATAAAAAAGCTTTGAATTATCTTTTTATGAAATATTGAAGTAATTTGAAAAGCTGGCTTGCCTAGTACCATCGATAGGCGCCATCACGACAAGTTAGATTTGGGTCGTGACACAAAGGTAAAAGATAGTTGAAACCGAAGGCAACGATCTCGTCTGTTACCAGAGAGAATAATTCTCATAAAAATGAAATAAATGTTTGTCACCTGATAGCATTTAATTAAGAATATTCTACAGCATTAAGTACACTGCCTATTTCAAGAAATATGGCATTCGTTGCCTGTCGTTACATATTATTCAATGGCCCTCGTAATTGACATTAAAGAGAGGTTTGACCCTAGGACCTTGTTCTGTAGGTGCAGCTATAAATAGTGGACTATATTATCATTGTAAAGGACACAAAGTTTCTTGCAAACATATGCTACACTATATTCAATGCTTAATATAATTTTATCTTCTTGTTTTTTGATATCATTGTTGTTGTGCCCGGAAGCACTGTTTTTGGAACTACTATATTTACTATTTTGTCTCCATCTCAAGGCTAAGTATTATATTTTTATCTAATTCATCTATTATTGCAGGATCAAATTAATTCACTTATTAAAAAAAAAAAAAAAACGTATAAATTCAACTTAACATTTTACGGGTAAACCAGCATGGAACTAAGTCCATGGATAATATTGATGATGTCAGTAGTTTAAAGGGTCCTAGATAAAGTTAACAAAGTTGGGTTTTGTTCTGATTGTTATTTATTGAACTTCATGTACGCTTCAACTCTCGCTTACATATATATATATATATATATATAGGCAAGCGCCGTATATAATTTAAATGATACGATAGACCAACTTAATATAAGATTTAAATGATGACTGGCTAAGGGGCCATGTTGAACTTTTTATACATATAAAAAAAAGATCTTTAGTTAACTGACCAAGCATTTCGCTTGGATTTCTTTTCGAGAAGGACGGACAGGGCTCGTTTGAGGGTATGGCTCGTTTAATATTCGAGGATGAATGTTATTTAAGCAAAGAGAATGTAATATCCTAAAATTTTCATGATTCTTTTTAAAGAATAATTTTCTCGTCTTCGATTTAATCATGTATGGGGATAGTGTAATTCATGCAAATAATGTTGTGAATGTTTAGAAGTAAGTTTGAAAGGCCCTTTGATTATTGTCTTAATTAAAATTATCTTTCTTTAGTATATACTACTAGAGAAAAAAACAATTATTTATTTACATGTGGGTGTATAAATGTATATTTATATATTATTGGAATTAATATTTATATTGAGGGATATTAAAAATGTCTTTGAATTAGATAAGTGACTAGTGGGCTAATTCATAAATGGTGCACATTAGTGGATAGTAAATTAATTTTGAATAATGAATAATGGTGAAGGGGGATAGACCCAAATCTTTCTTGCTGACTACGTGTACAGGACCTAGGGCACAAAATAAGAGTAAATAAGGTCTTAGTTCTTTAAGAGGCTAAAGCACACATAAGACGCGTGGTTTCGATCAAGGAAAAAGCTAAGAAAAGAAGGCAAAGAAAGCAAACTGAGGACGTTTGGTTTTGCTCAGGTATTACTAAATGTTGGTATATGCCTTTTCAATTGATTGTGGTCAGTTAGTAATTATGGCTGTATAGGATAAAAGAATCAATTATTATGCCATAATTAGTAGACATAACAATGTATATTGCAGTGGCTAATTTCACCGTGAGTAGTTTTCAAGGTTTCGAAAACTTTTGGGTTTATAAGCCACAGTAGTTTTTTCCCCTTTTTCTTTTATACTACGATTATTATTTTTGGGATATGACATTAGTATACTGGATATGTCTCCCGGCTCAATTTTCCTCCGAAAGATGTCGTGATGGCTCCTAATCACTATGACTAGGTAAACCTAATAAATAATGATAACTGAACAGATACAAATTAACAAGTTAGTGAAAACAACTGAATAATAGATAAAACCTTCCAAAAACAGAATCTCACAATACCCACTCTAAAACCGGTGGAACTGAGTCATAAGCTCTACGGAATACAACTAGAGTACTGCTACATCACTGTGCAAAAGAAAATTCAACCGAAAGTAAAATAGGGAAGGTGACTTTGAGGCCTGCGGACGCGGAGCAGGTATACCTTGAAGTCTCTGAAGCAGCAGCTACAACAACCTCTAACGACCGGCACGAGCAGACGTACCTAGATCTGCACAAAAAAAATGTACAGAACCGTAGTATGAGTACACCACGACGGTACCAAATAAGTATCAAGCCTAACCTTAGTAGAGTAGTGACAATGTCAGGTCAAGACACCTACTAGGATATGAAATAGACAATATAAAAATGTAATACAGATAAGTAACGGAAAGTGAAGAATAAATGTAATAATGATATGGAACAAGATAATAGCAAGAATTATTACCGAAAGTTAACAACAGAGGTACCACTTCGTATTCACATTTCTTAATTTCAATCACAATCTTTCCTTATACCGCCGTGTGAGCCTTACATTTGAAAATAGGTTTTGAAACAGTTTTTCCGGAATAGCTTCACACACATTAGCCCACCTTATGACGCCGTGTTGCTTGTATGGGAACTACGTGAAGCCACGCGACGTATGCAAAATCCAAACTAAGGGTCTAAATTAGATCAACCTATAATTAACACTTGAAAAATTGGTAACAGTACATGAGTACACCATTAGTGACTAACACACAATGACTGTTATACTACTTTACATGAGGAAATAGTCAGGGGAAAAAAATAATTAGAAAATCTAAAACTAACATTAATGCTAAACTTATAATTGATTCCAAGTAGTCTCTAATTAATAAAGAAGATGGAAACAGAAGAAACATGAACCAATCAGTCTTAATTAGTATTCTAACCTAAATTGTTATTCTAAAAACGGTCAAGATTCAGGGAATCACAAGAGAGCCATCAAATCGAACTCAAATTTGCAAATCAAACACTCATTTTAGTACACAATTTTTAGCATAGATTAATTTATTATTTTAGCATTCACAACAGGCTTAAGCAAGATCATGAAACCCTAATCAATAAGCAATTAATATCAAACTAGATTTAAGCGGTTCTTATATGATTAAATTAACTGAGTCATGCATGGGAGTAATTAAAGTTTACCCTAAAATAAAAAATAAAAATATTATACGGGAAAAACCTAAAACTAAACCCAATAAATGATTTTAACATAAAAATGATTAAAGGAATAGAAAAGGGAGGGCACCAGTCGACTATAACACTTTTGCCGGATTCTGGTGGCTTCAACTGAAATCGAACCCACATGAATCACTTGCTCTTGTGAAGAGCGAGTGACTCACGTAAGTCTGAGCCAACGAGGTTCTATGGATCGGCAGGGACGGGTTTTTAGGGTTTTGAGCTTTTTAGATATGAGACTACTCTTTTGTAGTGGGGTTCTTGGTGAAAGTAATGTTAAGACGGGGTTTAGGGGAAAGAGAGGATTGTCTGGTGAAGATTTGGGGTCGGTTGGGTGAGGCTCCGCCGCCGTAGGCGATTTCCGGTCGGCGGAGGACGGTTGGAATTTTAGGGCGGCTAGGGTTTGNGGGGTATGATACTTTGCAAATGAGGGGGTTGGGTTTAGTTTAGAAATTTATATAGTTTAGAGGGGGTGAGTTCCTGGCCGTCCGATCTATTTCGATCAATGGCCAAGATTTAACTCACTAACCCAAACGGCGTCGTTTGGAGGGGTGTTGCGGTAGGCCGGCTAAGGGGTTCGGGCTTGGGTTGTTTGAGTGTGTAAGGATTGGGTTTTGGCCTGGGTAGTTTCAAGCCCAGGTCCGAAATTGGCTCTTTAAAACTAACTAATCTAATTAAATTCAAATCTATTTTAATCCAAAAAATATAACAATTAATTTTAAACCTTATTTTTCATCTATTTACATATTAATTAAGAATAAAACAACCAATTTTATATTCCTAATTAATCTATGATTTATCGAATAAAAAATAATTAATTTCTAGTAATTAGTTATTAAAAACTACATTACGTTAAATAATCGCCATTCGTCTATTATTTAATTAATTATAAATAATAATTTCATAATTCCTTGATAATAGTGATGCAAATTTTAATAATTTTAAAAGATGAATTATGGATATGCAAAAATGCAAATAATTCACAATTAATTACTGAAAAATCAACAAAATTCATAAAATCAATTGATTTATTGAGATTTTTATAGGACAATACGGCGAGTAAAAATCACCTGCTCACAGCTGCCCCTCTTTTCTCGAAAACACGAAGAGTTTTCGGGCAGAGACAAATTGAGCAACAATGAACGATTTTTACCTATTCATATGTTCCATTGTGAAGCGTTTTGAAAAGTTTGACCGAACCCTGCTTCAAGGTTGCCTACATATCCTTGGCTGTAAAGGAATCAGGTCAGTGTAGTTCTGAAAGTTTTGGTAGCTGGGACTACCGAGTAATTGTGGTTTCACTGCGGTTGCTGCTGTTATTGCTGCTGATCTCCTTATTACACCCAAGTGCAAAACGAAGGACTAACTAAAACCTATCAGCTGCTAAATATACAAGATTCCTATCTAGGATGTGGTCTTGAGTCTTGATCTTTGGTTGACTCTGACCTGGATCCTGGTGCTTGTTAATCGCAGATGCTGGTTTTGTCTTATCGTTCCTCGGATCAAGGCGGGATATACTGGACGGATGACTTAAATCTCGTCCTGAATAGTCCACATCTTCCCCGTTTGTGCGCTTTTGAATTCAATCTTCTCTTTCTTTCTTCTGTTTTGTTATTTTGGATCGAAACTTCTTCTTTTGGTCGTCTCGAGTTCCAATGTTCCAGAAACGTACTATGCAAAAAATCAAGACAAGCGAACGAAATTTTCTGCCCCAGTTTTCACTAGGAAAATTTCGTGAGTTATTGTAATAAAATCTATGCTGTTTTATTATTGAAAGTAATAAAAGGCCGGGACCTGTGTACCTGGAGTGAATGCCGACTAGGGGGTGGATACCCTATGCCTAAAAGGTGAAATCAACTAGGGATTGGAGACCGTATGTTGGAAAAGATCGACAGGCTATGCTGTCGTCAAGAAAAGATCACCAGGTTATGCTGGTGTCCAGGTAAGGATCAACAGTTTATGTTGTTTTCACAAAAGAAATCACTAGGTTACGCCAATGTCCGGAGAGGATCAACAGGTTATGCTATTGTCAGAAATAGAGATTACTGGGTTATGCCAGTGTCTGGAGATGATCAACAGATTATGATGTTGTTAGAAATAGAGATTACTGGGTTATGCTAGTGTCTGGAGATGATCAACAGGTTATGCTGTTGTCAGAAAGATCACCAAGTTATGCCGGTGTCTGGAAAGGTCAACAGGTTATGTTGTTTCCCGGGGAAAAGGGAGTGATCGAACAGGTTATGCTGTTTTCAGAAATATCACCAGGTTATGCTGGTGTCTGGAGAGGTCAACAGGTTATGCTATTTCCTGGGGAAAATGGAGTGATCAACAGGTTATGCTGTTGCCAGAAAAGTCACCAGGTTATGCCGGTGTCTGGAAAGATCAACAGGTTATGCTGTTGCCTGGGGAAAAAGGGAGCGATCAACAGGTTATGCTGCTGTCAGAAAGATGATCAGGTTATGCCAGTGTCTAGAAAAGTCAACATGGATGCTGTTTCCTGGGGAAGAGGGAGTGATCAACAGGTTATGCTGTTGTCAGAAAGATCACCAGGTTATGCTGGTGTTTGGAAAGGTCAACAAGTTATGTTGTTGCCTGGGGAAAAGGGAGTGATCAACAGGTTATGCTGTTGTCAGAAAGATCACCAGGTTATGCTGGTGTTTGGAAAGGTCAACAAGTTATGTTGTTGCCTGGGGAAAAGGGAGTGATCAACAGGTTATGCTGCTGTCAAAAAGATCACCAGGTTATGCCGGTGTCTGGAAAGGTCAACAGGTTATGTTGTTGCTTGGGGAAAAAGGAGTGATCAACAGGTTATGCTGTTGTCAGAAAGATCACCAGGTTATGCCGGTGTCTGGAAAGGTCAACAGGTTATGTTGTTGCTTGGGGAAAAAGGAGTGATCAACAGGTTATGCTGTTATCAGAAAGATCACCAGGTTATGCCGGTGTCTGGAAAGGTCAACAGGTTATGATGTTGCCTAGGGAAAAAGGGAGTGATCAACAGGTTATGCTGTTGTCAGAAAGATCACCAGGTTATGCCGGTGTCTGGAAAGGTTAACAGGTTATGCTGTTGCCTGGGGAAAAGGGATCACTGGGGTTAGGCCAGTGTCTGGACAACTCAACAGGTTATGCTGCTGCCCCGGAAAAGAGATCACTGAGGTTATGCCAGTGTCTATTTGGGTACGGGACCCTACGTTGGCATCAACTGAGGAGTGTGATATCCTTGGTTGGAAAATGTTTGGCTAGGGGTTGAGGGTCCTATTCTACTTTAGGGTTGCATTATATTCAACTTCATTTCTTTTCTTTTTTATATATATGTGGGAAAAGATTTTGGAGGAAAATTCCTTTTCTTTGGAGTCAATGCTGCAGAGCTCTTTCTTGCTCTTGCGCAATTCCTTATGATTGCCTTTGCTTTTACGCGGTTGCTTTTGCACCTGTTTCCTATTTTCAAACAAAGAACAATTTGTTAATTTGAAACGGTGGTTGGTTTTGCGGCCTTGATTTTCAACTGCTTGATCTCAGTTCTTTTGATGACAGTTTCAACCACTTGCTTGCTTGTTTGCTTGCTTGGGATTGGGTTTTATATCTAATCCTGAGGACCTTGGCTTCCTAGATTTTACCATGGCGATCGGTCACGAGGGACCCAACATTTTATTTTTTGCCTTTGTAGGCTTTTCACTTGATTTATTTTGGATTTCCAGAGTATCAGGGGGGAGTTTTCGCCCCTCAAATTCTGCTACAACGGTTAGTCGCGTGGGACTTAACCTTTCCAAATTTATTTCGCTTTTATTGGCTTTTCATTACTGACTTTTTTTCCAACTATAACTTTGGGTCATTCGGAACATTTCGGCTTTTCAAACCCTGCCAAGATGGTTAACCATGCGGGGCTCAACCTTTCAACTTTATTTTCCTTTATAGGCACTTCAATTTGACTTTCTCCTTTCAAGGTTTTGAGTTTGAATCATCGGCTATTGTGGCCAGTCGGGATCGACTCGATGTCCCCGACGAGGTTGGGTGCCTTTTGCATATTGACCCGCGTCAAATGAGAGCCTTGTAAATCAGTCTTGCCATCTTTTCTTTTCCTTAGTTTCGGGACAGAGATAGACCGAAAGGGATTCAAAAGAAAAATAAACGAAAGAATGGACGGCGAATTTAAACAAGAGGTGTCCCTTTCGGGGAAAGAAAAGAAAGACTTATCTGGAGTGCATGCGGGCTTTAATGAACATGACATGCCCTTTGGACTGGATGCCTGATTCATGTAAACCGTCCGAATCTCAGAAATTCATCACAACTATTACCTCCAGATTGAGAAACCTTGCCCCGGATTGTGTTCGTGACCTATTATCCTTTTTGATCAGTGGCGCCCTTTGCGGGTTTTCACCAACTAACCTCTCTCATTTCGCCTTGTAGTGCTCTTTGCGAGTTTTCACTAACAACACTCTCTCATTTTCAATTTCTCTACTCACCGTCGCCTTACAGTACCCGTGTGGGTTTTCACCGATAAGACTCTCTAATTTTAATTTCTTTCATTGCTTGTATCTGCTCCGAACAACTATATCCTCCAATTTTGGACATATTTTCCTTATGGTCGGAAGAACTTGAACAGGGTTTTTGGTGAAAAGAATTTGTATTGAATTACAACTTTGGAACCTTTTATGCGCAAACGTTGCAGAAAATAACATTTGCCCCAGCTTAAACTCTTGGGGGAAATGTGAAATTCTTCTTTTGGTGTGACTGAACCCCAGGGAGAGGCTGCCTACGTATACTTTCTAAATCAAGTCGAACGTAGTTCAGGAAAATTTTGTTGTTGTTTTTGTTTCTAATTGACTTTTTTTTTATTAGGACTTCGGGTTCTAAAGAGGGTAATCAAAGAAGAGTAACCTCCTCAAAGGGTTTGCAAAAAAGGGTTAATGCTGTTTGGGTAGCGAGAATGAAAGCATTCATCATCCCAACCGGAGAATACTTGCAAATATATAGAGGATCAAACATAGTACCTTTTGACGGCATCTGCATTGACAGCCGTTTCGGGGTCATTTCCTTTGATGTCTCCCAGGTATAACGCTCCTTTTGGTAGCAATTTCCTTATGATGTATGGACCTTTCCAGTTTGGGGCGAATTTTACTTTCGCTTCTTCGTGGTGTGGGAGGATACGTCTTAAAACGAGTTGCCCTACCTTGAAGTTCCTAGGACGCACTTTCTTATTGTAAGCGCGGGCCATTCTTTGGTGGTATAATTGTCTGTGGCACACTGCGGCCATTCTTTTCTTATCAATCAGCGTTAATTGCTCCAGTCGGGTCTTGACCCACTCATTGTCTTCAATTTCTGCTTCGACCATAACCCGAAGGGAAGGAATTTCGGCTTCAGCGGGTATTACGGCTTTAGTGCCATAAACCAATAGGTAAGGGGTAGCTCCCACCGATGTACGCACGGTCGTGCGGTATCCCAACAATGCAAAAGATAACTTTTCATGCCATTGTCTAGATGTTTGAATCATTTTCCTGAGAATTTTCTTGATGTTTTTGTTTGCTGCTTCAACATCGCCATTTGCTTTGGGCCGGTAAGGGGTCGAGTTGCGGTGTGTTATCTGAAACTGTTCACACACCTCTCTCATCAAGTTACTATTTAGATTTGTGGCTTTGTCGGTAATGATAGTTTTTGGGATACCAAAACGACATATGATATTAGTGTGCACGAAATCCACCACCACTTTCTTAGTGACAACTTTGAACGTGACGGCCTCGACCCATTTCGTGAAATAGTCGATAGCAACCAAGATGAATCTGTGCTCGTTTGAGGCCCTTGGCTCGATTGGCCCAATGACATCCATTCCCCAAGAAACAAATGGCCAGGGCGCCGACATAGGATGCAGTTCTGAAGGTGGCGCATGGATTAGGTCGCCATGTATTTGACACTTATGGAACTTCCGGACGAAACCGAAACAATCTTTCTCCATGGTCATCCAATAATATCCAGCCCACAAGATTTTCTTTGCGAGGACGTACCCGTTCATGTGGGGACCGCATACTCCTGAATGGACCTCGCCCATGATCTTTTCGACTTCTTTGGCGTCTACACATCTTAACAGATTTATATCGGGTGTCCTTTTGTACAATACTTCCCCACTTAGGAAGAAAATGCTGGCGAGCCTTCGGATGGTTCTCTTTTGGTCTCCGTTGGCCTGCTCGGCATATTCTTTCGTTTTCAAAAATCTTTTAATATCATGATACCGTGGTTGGACATCGGACTCTACTTCGACCGTGTTACAGTAATTATGTCTTTCCTTGATTTGGATCTCTACTGGGTCTATGCGAACATTACCTGGATAGGGCAGCATTATAGCTAGGGTGGCCAAGGCATCAACTAACTCATTGTGGCACCGAGGAATATATCTGAACTCGACGGTTTTGAATCGCTTACTAAGATTCTCCACATGCTGTCAGTAGGGAAGGATTTTAACATCTTGTGTTTCCCACTCTCCCTGAGCCTGCTTAATGATCAAATTGGAGTTCCCCATGATTAACAACTCTTCTACATCCATGTCAACGTCCATGTTCATGCCCATTATACAAGCTTCATATTCAACAGTATTGTTTGTGCAGAAGAAATGGAGGCAGGCCATGGCTGGGGAGTGTTGTCCCGCGGGTGAAATCAAGATTGCCCGTATCCCGATACCTTTCGCATTGGCTGCCCCGTCGAAGAACATTTTCCAGGTGTTAGCGCCTTCCGAGATTACTTCGATGGAATTGATTTCTTCATCCGGAAAATAAGTGCTCAAGGGCTGGTATTCATCATCGACCGGATTTTCAGCTAGATGATCGGCCAATGCTTGAGCTTACCGTGTGAGTGACATAGACAATATCGAATTCTATGAGCAAGATTTTCCATTTGGCTAACCTCCCGGTGGGTATTGGCTTTTGGAATATGTACTTCAAAGGATCCAGCTTCGTGATGAGGTAGGTGGTATAAGCCAGCAGATAATGTCTGAGCTTCTGAGCCACCCAAGTTAGAGCGCAGCAAGTCCCTTTTAACTGAGAATACTTGGCCTCGTAGTTTGTGAACTTCTTACTTAAGTAATAAATGGCTTGCTCTTTCTTCCTGGTTTCATCGTGTTGCCCGAGAACACACCTAAAGGAATTTTTTAGCACCGTCAGGTATAGGAACAAAGGCCTCCCTGGTTCTGGTGGGACTAACACTGGAGGATTAGACAGATATTCTTTGATCTTGTCAAAAGCGCCCTGGCACTCGTCTGTCCATTCGATGGCCGCATCTTTTTCAATATCTTGAATATAGGCTCGCATGTGGAGGTCAAATGAGCGATGAACCTGCTGATGTAATTCAACCTACCCAACAGACTCATGACTTCCTTCTTGGTTCTTGGGGGTATGAGATCCTGGATAGATTTTATCTTTGTTGGGTCCAGCTCAATGCCCCGTCGATTGACTATAAATCCCAATAATTTTCCGGATGGAACTCCGAAAGCGCATTTGGCTGGGTTTAACTTCAAATTATATATGCACAGACGTTTGAAGAATTTCCTCAAATTCTGCACATGGTCATTTTGGGTTCTGGACTTAATGATCACATCATCCACGTACACCTCAATCTCCTGATGCATCATGTCGTGAAATATGGCGGTCATGGCCCTCATATAAGTAGCCCCAACGTTCTTTAAACCAAACGGCATGACCCAGTAACAGTACGTTCCCCAGGGTGTAGTGAAGGCTGTTTTTTCTACATACTCTTCATCCATCAATACCTGGTGATATCCGGTATAGCAATCGTCAAAAGATTGTACCTCATGTTTGGCACAATTGTCCACTAAGTTGTATATGTTTGGAAGTGGAAAATTATCTTTGGGACTGGCTTTATTCAAATCCCGGTAGTCGACACATACTCGGACCTTTCCGTCCTTTTTGGGCACCAGAACCACATTGGCTAGCCAGGTGATGTATTGGACCACTCAGATTACTCCAGCCTTTAGTTGTATAGCAACCTCTTCTTTGATCTTGTCACTCATGTCTGTTTTGAACTTCCTCCACTTTCGTTGGACCGGTGGATGACCGGGGTAGGTTGGCAACTTGTGCACCACCAAGTCCATACTTAGTCCGGGCATGTCGTCGTAGGACCAAGCAAATACGTCTTTGAATTATAATAGGAGTTGAATCAAGGCGTCACTAGTCTTTTCATCTGTGTGGACGCTTATCATGGTTTCTCGAATCCCTTCTTCACTGCCCAAGTTAACGGGTTCAATTTTGTTTAAGTTTGGCTTAGGCTTATTCTCAAATTGTTCCAATTCTCGATTTATTTCCCTAAAAGCCTCTTCTTCCTCATATTCCAGTTCTTGATTCATTATTTCGAGTTTAGACGACGTATTAGGATCAGAGAACGAAGTCCGCAAGCATGTCATGTTTTTTAAAGCCGCATTATTAGGACTGGAAAAATAAGAAAAGTAAACAAAAATCAGAAAGGATAGTAGACGATGAAATTTTTATTTCATTTCATTGAATTTGAACATAAGAGGGTTTACATCGAAATTTAAAGGAAAGAATTTAAAAACTTGAGTTACACCCTGAAATAACTCATAGTGCAGAAAGGATGACAAAAGCTGAACTACTGGGACTCCCGCCGGACAGAGAATGGAGTAGCCTCCCAGTTTTGCAACTTGGCATCAGGCCCCATATACTGTACTTCGGCAGTGCTGGAGCCCTCTCCTGGTGGACCATATGGGCCTCATACAACATTTGCCTCATTGCTCCACATATTTCTTCTATTTCTTCGGCCGTAAAACCCTCTTCTTCTTCTTCCACATATTTTGGCTTGACAAATGATGCGGTAATGTGTGGGATCGGCTGAGGAAATACCCAACCATTTTTCTTGCATTGGTCAGCCCATTGTTCATCGTCTGGGGTAGCTTGAAACCCTATGCCGAAAAACTTTTTATTGGCAGGCAAAGTGACGGGTTCTTTAATGCCTTGCAAGGACACCCCGAGCCCTTTTCCAGGTGTGTACCCATGTTTGATCATGTCGTTGGAGACCATAATTGACGCGTTTGATAGGAAGGGTTGAGGGCATGGGGTTCCTTCCTCATGTTGGTCCGCAACCACAATCTCGAAAGCCTGGTAGACTATGTGCTCGCTGCCCTCTCTTGCTTCTAGGCATGGGGCTAATGGGTCCTTGTAAATAGATTGCTCGTCTTCCCCATGGACCACGATTTCCTGGTCCTCATATTCAAACTTAACCATCTAGTGGAGAGTTGATGGAACTGCCCCCGCCACATGGATCCAAGGCCTTCCCAGGAGATAATTGTAGGAAGTATCCATATCCATGACCTGGAATGTTACTTCGAAGTCTACAGGGCCAATTGTCAAGACCAATTCAATCTCCCCGATCGTGTCTCTCTTGATACCATAGAATGCACGGATGCAAACATTGTTGGGCCTCATTATTTCAGTCCCGATCTCCATTCTTTGTAAGGTAGATAGAGGGAAAATAGCAACCCCAGATCCACCGTCCATCATAACTCTCTTCACGTAGTAAACTTCACATTTAACAGTTAGGTGGAGAGATTTGTTGTGGGTGGCCCCTTCCGGGGGCAAATCATTCTTGGTGAACGAAATCCGGTTGACCTCAAAAACTCATTCTGCCATCCTCTCCATTTGCTCGACCGTGGTGTTGGCCGGAACGTATGCTTCGTTGAGGGTTTTGATCAGGATCTTCTGATGCTCGCTTGAATTTACCAGCAAAGATAGAAGCAAGACCTGGGCGGGGGATTTCCTGAGCTCTTCGATTATGGCGTATTCAGAGGTTTTCATATTCTTGAAGAATTCTTCTGCCTCTCTGGCACTGATCGACCTTTTGGGCGGAAAGCGTTTCAACTTGCTTTTATTTAGCTCTTACGGGTCGAGGTAATTCTCTGAAGAGTTTATATCTCCTGTTTCCCTGGTAATCTCTTTCCCTTTGTATGTCACCACCGTCCGGCGGTAATTCCATGGGAGTTTGCAACGCGCGGCTATAAACCACGGGCTCATTCAGCTTGGGTGAAATTATTTTCCCCCCCGCCGCATACGTACCCTTCGGGACATATATTTTTGAGCCATTCATTATTGCCCTGTTGAATTATAACCTCCTAGGAGGGCTCAACACACTTTGTTCTTTCCTGTGTGCCTTGGGGATGTAAAGGACAACATCTTTAGAGGGTCCCTTATTTGTCCCAGTCTTAGTCTGTTCCGTGACCTGGGGGACGGGGTTACTCTTTCTCATCTCCTTGGCTGGATTGGGTGCTGTCTTGGGTTTTCTTTCTACATATGTGATGGAGATGATGGCCTTTAGATCTAGATCAAAATCTTGGTCCTCGCAAATCATGCCGATAACGGGCCCATGATTGTGATCGGGCAGTGGATTGTTTGTCACATTGGGAGCTTCTTCGTCCCTTAAAACCACTTATTTTGTTCTATAAGGCTTTCCACGGCCGTTTTGAGGGTACAACAGTCCTCTGCGTCGCGCCCTTATGCTCCGGATGGTAAGCACAACTGGTACCCCGTCTATATGATGGTGATTGGGGATTCTGCCCGTTTGGAGGTACGGGTTGCAGGAGTCCCATCTGGACCAACTTTGGGAAGATACTGGAATATGGCTCTCTGATGGGAGTGAAATTAAGTCTCCTTGGTGGCTCTCTGTGGTAGGCATTGTACGGGTAGCTATTTTGAGGCGGGCGTTGATTATATGGAGCTGGGGCACGATGGTTATTTTTTGGGGGTGGAGTTCTATTCTGATTGTATTGTTGTGGCGGCCTGGGATATGGCTGAGCGTTCATTACCGCATAGGGATAAGGGGGCGAAGCATAAGCTGTATCTTGGTGAGGATAGTAATGTTGGGAAGCTTTAGGAAATGGGCGTGGGTATTGTCGAGGTTTCCTGACATCGGAAACCATCATGGCCCCTTCTTCTTTCTTTTTCCTGCTGGCCGCAACCCCGTATCCGCTTTGGATAGCCTGAGAGGTCGCTCTTATGGCAGATTGGATTAGGATACGACCAATTTTTAGCCCGTTCTCCATCATTTCTCCAATTTTAATTGCTTCCGCGAATGGTTTGCCCATGGAGGACATCATATTTTGGACGTAATCATCTTTTTGTGCTTGTAGAAAAAACGCTAACCATTTCAACCTCATCCATCGGAGGTTTGACCCTGGAGGATTGCTCACGCCATTTGATGGCGTACTCCCTGAAACTCTCTGAGGGTTTCTTTTTGAGATTGGATAGTGAGTTCCTATCGGGAGCGATGTCCACATTGTATTGGAATTGTCGGACAAAGTCTTGGGCCAAGCCATCCCATATGTGCCAACAGGATATATCCTGGTCCATGTACCATTCTGATGGAATTCCCGTCAAACTTTCTCCAAAATATGCCATGAGAAGTTCCTCCTTCCCAGTTGCTCCCCTGAGCTGGTTGCAGTACCTTTTCAGATGGGCTATGGGGTCTCCATGTCCGTCGTATTTTTCGAACATGGGGGTTTTGAATCTGAGAGGCAGATGGACGTGCGGGAACATGCACAAATCTGCATAGGAGACACTTTTATGCCCGCTCAGCCCCTGTATAATTTTGAGGCTTTGTTCAATACTCTTCATTTTCCGAGTTATTTCTTCGTTCTCGAAGCTTTTCTTATCCTGTCCCAAAGTGAACTCGGGCTGAGTTTGTTGGGGATATGCATTGGGAGTAGCATGAGCGGTATCATGATGGACAGATGGTGTTTGGAATATGAATGCTGGCGGCTCCAAACTTGGCCCGGAGATAGTTGGTGGGGCCGTGGCGGAGATTGGTGGTGCGGTGAAAATGTTGGAAGACACACCAGAAAACAAGGCCCGGGGGTTAACCTCAGAAGGCGTTCCGACAAAGTGAGCCGACATAGTTAGATATCCAAATGGCGTGGCTGGGTAGCTTATGGGGATGTTGGACGTCCCTCCTGCCTTGGGGATTATTTCTGGGAAACCCGGGATGGTACTGGGTGGTTCACTACCATTGGACCATGCGTCCCACATTTCCAGCATGCGGCAACGCAGAGTCCTATTCTCTTCAGCTATTGCGGACTCATATGTTGGGATGGCTGGATTTAGGTCTTCCACGGAGGAGTTGACGATTGGCAGGTGACTTTCAGATATCATTTCTACGCTCTCCTTTGATCTAGTGAAGTAAGGATGGGAAGCCAGGTTACCGCAAAACCAACCACCTTAAAATACCTTTTAGATTGAATCAACAAAATGTTAGTTTAAAATATTTATCACATAGGCAAATCGCACGTACGGGGTATGCAATGCACCTGATGCCTTTCTATATGTCTTTGCCACAGTTGTGTATTTCATCCCAGCTTTATCTCTTGGTTTGTTTTTCCTTGTATTATTTTTCCCTTTCCTTTGTTATTGCTTTTGCTTTTTATTCCTCGCTCGGTTTCCTTTCTTATGGTTATGATCGAATCCTATATGGATTGCCTACGTATCATGGTGCCGCATGAATCAGATCATCATGTAGTTCATGATAGCAAAACCCATAGAGATGCATATATTTTTTTCTAAAAGCTCCATTCATTAAATAAACACTTTTGATTACAGAAAGCTGGCAGCCCATTTTTTGGAATTACAGAGTTTGCAAAACAGACTTGACACACATTTTCTATAATATAAAAACTAACTGTGGACTCAACACATGACTACGACTAGAAAAGTGAAGTACAAACTCGAAAATATCAAGAATACATTAGTGCTTCCGTTTCTCCAGGGGCCGGTGGGGAATCATTCGGCCTTGCCACGGGCCTGCGTGCTATATCTTGTCGGAGGCGGTAAAGGTCGTCCATTATCTTGTGGACGAAGATCATAACTGCTTAGAAAAAAGTGGTCTAAGTCATATTTTCGCATTCCTGATATCCGGTGACAATGTAGTCAGCTATCTCTTGGACCCTTCGCCTGATAATACCCTTTTCTTGAAGCAGGCGCCCGATTTGTTGGGATCTCGCCTCTAAAGTTTGGGCATCCTTGTGACTCTATTCTTTCCATTGTTGCAACTCTTTTTCTAACTGAGCCATCATGGCATAGCACTGTTCCCTCTTTGTTTTAAACCTTTTTGCCTGTTGGCCATCTCATTCTCGAGAGCGACAAATTTTTCCTTCAAGCCCACGACTTCCTGGTCATATTTCCTTTTTAGTCTCTGGACAAACTCTGTTCTTTCTTCTGCACTTCTTGTTAATCTTGTCCGAACTTCGGCCAGTTCTTCTTCAGCTTTGTCTAACTCATTCCCATAGCTACATACTTTACTCCTTAGGATGTTGATAAGCCTTTCATCGGCCCTGCCTCCCTCCGGGTTCTCAGCAGCTGTTTTCAGTTCCTGTATCTGGGCCCAGAGGACTTCATTTTCTTGGGCTAATGTATTTTTCTCCCCTTCAATCGAGGCAGTATGTAGAATGTTTTAGAACTTGATTTACCTGACCCGGGCCTCCAATTTGCTTATGGTGGCTCGGTAGCTATTCTCTTTTTCTAACCAAGCCCAATGCTCTTAAGTTTTCTTGGCAAATTATTGTACATGGGGTCTCTTTCAGGGTCGTTCTTGCTCTTGATGCTCCCTGCCTCTTACACAATACCAAGAGGTGTAGGCGGGTTTCACTTCCCCTTTGGATAAGTCTCTCACTCGAGTTTGTGGTTCTAAAAACCTGCACTCGTTCCAAATTTGACGGACCCTGCATTTAGGAAATGCAGCTCTTGGGCATAACTCGATGGCTTGTTGGCTTAAATCTTCATCATGGGGAACACACTGTTGTCTCCCCAGCTGGCGTAAGACTCGGTGGGGGGGATATGGCTGAATGTTTCGCAAGCCCATTAACAGGAGATAGCAAACCTCAACAGACATATTGATAACCTCGCTGAGAGGGAGCCACCCGAACGTCCACTCGATTTTGTTGGCAGTCAGTGAGCTCAAGTGCCAGGCTTCCGTGCCTTCAGGGAATTGGTGGCCTTTTACCCGAGTACTATGGTCCTCGATGCAGTTCAAACCGGTTAAACAGTAGTTCATGTAACCCGGGCGGTGACACAGGTGCTCGATCAACCAGATTTGTAGGAGCAGGTTGCACCCCTCAAAGAATTTTCCCCCAGATTGGCAAATTGTCAGAGCACGGTAAATCTTGGCTAAGACCATCGGTATAAGTGTGCCACTGGACTTTTTCATCATGAAGTCTGCTATTCCCACAAGCCCAATGTCTATGCATCCGTCACTTTTTGGGCAAATCAAGGTGCCCAAGAATGCTACCACAAAAGATAGCCCTCGACGAGCTTCCCATTTAGCTTGATATTGTGAGTTAGACCAGTATTGTTAGCCTCATAACCCTGGGGATCTCCATAATGTCTGTAAAGAAAATAGAAAGTGCATAAACCTTCAGACAAGTGTGCATCTTGGACGTCCCGACTAATGTTCAGCAGATCCAAAAACTTGTGGGGAGTCACCGCCGTGGGTGCTACTGGGTACCGACTTCTAAGATTGTCATTGAGACCAGCATAACCCGCTATTTTCTCTAGCGTGGGCGTCAATTAAAAGTCCGAAAAGTGGAATACATTGTGGGCGGGATCCCAAAATGGTACTAGAGCCTCGACGATGTCCAACCTCGGCTTGATCATTAAAAGGCCAGTAAGTCCCCCTAAAACTTTCACAACAGACTTTATACTGGTTTCCCTAAGTTTCTCCACCACATATGGAGTCCTAGAGGGATTTACTCGACTANTTTTTTTTTTTTTTTTTGAAAAGTGTCATTTTGGCAAAGAGTTTTGTAATAAATAAAAATGGACCACATTTGCGCATACGGACCTTTAAGGCTATGTTCGCAAATTGGGTCAAAATTTAAAGACAAAACACAGGCGGCCACTTTTGCAAAACGGCCCTCCGGCGCCCTATTTGGGCGATCAGGCTATAATGGCGTCACCTAATTCAATTTAGGGCTATATCCTTTTGATTTTGAAAAAATGGAGTTGGACCCGATAAGGGTTGCCTACGTATCCCACACCCGTGAGAATCAAATAAAGCGTAGTTCGGGAAAATCCTGACTGATTGAAAATGTACACCCACTCATTTTGTTTTATATTTTTTCAGAAATTTTGGGAGAGTTTTGTGGTAAATACGAGGATTTCAAAACAGGGTGAATTCTCTATTCTACCTCACTCTTGGTTTCTCTGTTCATTTTTTGGTTTAGCCGGTCAATACACAAGCTGAGACAAATAAATGCATACGTAGCAAGTAAGATGCATCAGGGTAGTCTTTCATTTCGGGTACACCTGTCCTAGACGGACCCAACCCCTGTGTTGATTCCCCTAAGTCAAATGCACATGATGCAAATAAGCATTCCTACTAGGGATCCGGCATGGAGTTTTGTTATTCTAGGTTTAAACCTGGGGTTTTGTTCTAGACCAGGCTTACCCGAGCGGACAACTCGAGCCAAGGTCGGGGCAGCGTACCAGGAATACAGAAGCTTCACTATCTTTGCAACTTATCCGTACCTTGTTCTAAAATTTGGATATGACTCTGACAGAAAAGAAGTCACAAGAAGTGCACACTTCCCAGATGATTTAGAAGATCAGAGAGAAGAGGGTGTCAGCACAATTTATATACAGTTCAGATAATATCAAAGAGGTAAAAAGCGACATTTAGCACATTAGGTTCAAACATGTAAAATAAGATAATAAAGCCAAATATAACAGTTATTCTGAGCTCAAATTCTTGAACCCTGAACCAGAGACTCTGGATTCACCCATTTCCCAGCAGAGTCCCCAGAGCTGTCACACCTCCTTTTACCACTACCCCCGGGGTTAATGAAGGGGTAATAAGGGAGTTTTCCACTTTAAGTGACATTATTCGGATTTGGGATATATTTTAGTTTTCATAGTCGCCACCCGGATTTTTGACGATGCTCCGGGACACCGTTTTATTTTAAAATCCCAAACCGAGGAAATTTTGGCTCTGTTTTAATTTGTTTGCGACCAGAAATCCGAGTAAGGAATTATATTAACCCAGGAGAAGGTGTTAGGCATTCCCGAGTTCCGTGGTTCTAGCACGGTCGCTTAACTATTAATATTTGACCTAATTATCTGATTGTTTTACGTGTTTTAGCCTATTGTGCATTTAGCCCTTTTTACTTTTTGAAACGCTTTTAATATTTATGGATTTATCTTGAAATAAGTCACGATGTCGTGCACTTATTTTTTTTTTTTTTGGACATACTATAACTACGCCACATGAAATGCACCCGCAATTAGATTTACGTAGTCAAGACTATGGTCGTGACAGTTTTATAATGCCCATTCCCGGCAATGTTTGAGTTTTCTATTTTTTGAAAGAGCGTTTTAGTTAAGATCGATTAGGACGTTTATGGATTTATCTTGGATAAGTTACGATGACGTATACTTGTTGTTTTTGAACACATAGCAATAACGTCACATGAAATGCACCCATGATTGCTATGTGCATTTTTAGTTGTTTAGAATTGAGGGTCGGGGGCATGAGTTGCCACTCCCTAGTGTAGTTTATTGTAATTTTGAGGTAATGATCAATTTTTGTCAAGTTTCAAAGTAAAGGTATGCATTATACCTAAGGATTACCTAAAATGATATTCACTAGTCTAAAGACAACATGTTTTGGGCTATGGCCATATTTTAGCCCAATTTATCGTTTAACTCTTTGGCCAATCCTAATTGTGACAAATTTTGCAATAAGGGTAAAAGCTATACAACTAAAAAGAGAATCGTGCCATCATATAGAAAAAGTCGAAATGCTGATTTGCAAATCACTTATTTAAAACAGTTAAACGAACGCATAGCACCTTGACTGAAATAGTTTTATCAACTTCAAATGACCTAAACTCATACTTCTTGACATACACCTTGAGTTCTACATATTGCTGTAAATTTTGGACTCTTAAGAACACGAGATAAATCTGATGAGATATTACTTTGAATAGCAAATTCATATTTATATATATATACTTCAAAATTCCTTTGATCTAAAAGTAGTCATTTTCAGAACATCAATAGGTATTTACGGGGGTCATTTAGACGGGTTGATTTGAACGCAAAATTGTAAGAAAATATTTGGAAAGGGTGCCTTTGAATTTTTCCAACAAATCTGAGTGCTTAAAATATTAATGCCTGAAACTTTGTACTTAAATCTGAGAATAAACAGCCTTGAGGCTAAAGCTCTTCGCATTTTCCAAGCCCTCTGGATTATGCTCAGACCTTGATGGGCCATTATCAATAGTTTGGTCCATCTTAAACTATCCAGAATAGCCATGTTTGAGTCGAGTGTACTCAGAACAAATCTGGAGCTAATTATACACATTTGTTTTTTAAAATTATAGGAACACATACATACTGAAAGAAAGGACTGCTAAAATAAATATAATGTCCAGTCTTATATTACAATGGTTATGAAAGGGTAAGCCTGAGTAAAATTGCAATCTAAAACGAAATTACAGCTTCTACTAAAAATACATTTTTAGATAAATAGAACTGAAAATTAAAGCTTCTAAACTGGTTGCTCCAACCTGGGTTCTCTATGACTATGCACTTATGCCTCCATTTGTAATTTTCAAATACCCAAGATAACACTTTATGCATTATTCATGAAATGAATCTGACCATTAGAGGGTCAGATTCAACTCCACTGATGCTATATTTGAACATAATGTTCTTATACCCTTAATAGTTTTAGCAAAAATAGTTTAGTTAGAAAAAAATTGAACTCATATATATAAAAATACTGGTTCCATAGCAGACCCCAATGAAGACTCATGATAAATGTCTAAACCATGATATTAACTAACACAAGCTTTACATGTTTAGAGTGAATCTGACCTAACTAGTGGTCATATTCACGTCTCTAATGTTGTTTTATGCAGTTTCATACTTTGTAGAGGTTAGAAATACTAAAAAATAGTCACAGATGTGAGTACACCTATACGACATTTGAATCCAACAAACATGTGACCAAATCTGATTTTCAAGCAGGTAGAAGCATACCAACACATAAAAAGAAAACTGAGACTTCTGATAAACACTAAGAAAACATGTATACATTGATGTTCCAGCAAAAATTTCATTCAAAGAATTCCATTTCATACAAGATAGAATTACATAACTTAAGACGTAAGACAACAAGATATATGACCAAATAAAGGTCAAGAAAACCATAAATTCCAAGCTCAACACAACCACCAGAACAACAACAAACCAGCAAGAATACCCAGAAATAATAGCTTGAGTAAACCAGATTTTTGAATGAAAAATCAACAAGAAAAACATATTTTTCCCAGGAAAATCATAACCAAGAAGAAACCAATTTTTTCAGGATGTTCTTGCACTAATTTTGATGTTTTCTGTATCCTTTATGTTTTTCAGAGTAGTGGTATATTTTCAGAGCAGTATTTTCTAGTGTGTGTGTGTAAATTCTCTGTGGAGAATCTTTTTTTTAAGATCTGTAGTTCAAGTGTGGTAATGTGTCTAAAATCCCTGTGTAAAAAGTGTCTTTTTCAGAGAATAGGGTAGGGTATTTGTGGGGGTATTTTGGATAGGATATGCTTAACATATTCCTGATCCAATAGGCTGAAGAAAGGTACAGGTGCAGCTGTCACCCTTATCCTTTGGGACAGCTGCCCTAATTCTAGAAGATTCTCACCCCTGAAATTACTATCCTACCCCCAAAAAATCTGATTTCCTAGTTCTAGAAGGTTCTTGGGTTGTTGCACCTAAGATTCTTCCATTTTAATTCCTAAACTAACCCTCAGTACCCTTAGAATTACCCCTTTAGTTAATCAAGGTTGAAAGGTTGTTAGTTTATTAAGTGTAGACTGATTTTTATCCTAATTGAGTGGTTAACTCAATAGTTAACCACAAATGAAACTGAATTTAGACTAACTCTTAGCTTAATATGTAATTAGCTTAATTATTTGTCTAAGTTAGGAATTAGGTTGATTCAAGTGATTCGAGAGGTTGAGTCATTAGGCTTAGTTAATCATCATGTATTATGATTTAATCTTAGTTTCAACCTAAGCTTAGGCTAACCAGTCAAGTATAACTAATCCTTCCATTAATGGCCAGAGATCAGAATTCTAACTGACTCACACATAGCTATTTAATGATGAACCAATTAAAACAGTGATTAATCTCAAACAAACAGTTGCTATGCATGTTCATGACTAACATGAACTTACATATGCAAAATCCAACCTAAGGGTCTAAATTAGATCAAACTATAATTAACACTTGAAAATTTGGTAACAGTACATGAGTACACCATTAGTGACTAACACACAATGACTGTTATACTGCTTTACATGAGGAAATAGTCAGGGAAAAAAGAACAATTAGAAAATCTAAAACTAACATTAATGCTAAACATATAATTGATTCCAAGTAGTCTCTAATTAATAAAGAATATGGAAACAAAAGAAACATGAACCAATCAGTCTTAATTAGTATTCTGACCTAAATTTTTATTCTAAAAACGGTCAAGATTCAGGGAATCACAAGAGAGCCATCAAATCGAACTTAAATTTGCAACTCAAACACTGATTTTAGTACACAATTTTTAGCATAGATTAATTTAGTATTTTAGCATTCACAACAGGCTTAAGCAAGATCATGAAATCCTAATCAATAAGAAATTAATATCAAACTAGATTTAAGCGGTTCTTATACGATTAAATTAACTGAGTCATGCATAGGAGTAATTAAAGTTTACCCTAAAATAAAAAATAAAATATTATACGGGAAAAACCTAAAACTAAACCCAATAAATGATTTTAACATAAAAATGATTAAAGGAATAGAAAAGGGAGGGCACCAGTCAACTATAACACTTTGGCCGGATTCCGGTGGCTTTAAATTGAATCTAACCCACGTGAACCACTTGCTCTTGTGAAGAGCGACTGACTCACGTAAGTCTGAGCCAATGAGGTTCTATGGATCGGCAGGGACGGGTTTTTAGGGGTGCTAGGGCAGGCCCTGTAAGGGGTACATGCTTGGGATGTTTGAGTGTGTAAGGATTGGGTTTGGGCCTAGGTAGTTTCAAGCCCAGGTCCGAAATTGGCTCTTTAAAACTAACTAATATAATTAAATTCAAATCTATAAATAAAACAATCAATTTTATATTCCTAATTAAATCTATGATTTATCGAATAAAAAATGATTAATTTCTAGTAATTAGTTATTAAAAACTACATTACGTTAAATAATCGTCATTCGTCTATTATTTAATTAATTATAAATAACAATTTCATAATTCCTTGATAATAGTGATGCAAATTTAATAAATTTAAAAGATGAATTATGGATATGCAAAAATGCAAATAATTCTCAATTAATTACTGAAAAATCAACAAAATTCATAAAATCAATTGATTTATTGAGATTTTTCTAGGACGATACGGCGAGTAAAAATCACCTGCTCACAGACGCAATTACACAAAACGACCGATTGGGTCGTCAACATTAAGTTGAGGTTGAGATATTGAGATATGTATTTACCTTGAAAAATATGGTATTTAATAGGTAAAATACTAATATACAAATAAGTTCGAAAGTTAGGGATATTGAGATTTAACCGCGACTAGCATCATTGATATATTTATTAATATTTTTAATAGATTGAGGCCATTGGAAGCCGTTTGGTTGGTTGGATGTCGCAAGATTGTGGAACTTTCCATTAGCGAGGTAAGAGATACTTTAAGCTTTGGTGGTTGATTTTTCAAAACTCATTTTGAAAGTATATTTTGTCTGATTGTTCCATGTGTTGGGATGAGGGTGCGCTTGGCAAAATCAATGGTCTTTGACTAGCCGCAAATATAATTTTATCTTCTCATTTTTTGATATCATTGTTGTTGTGCCCAGAAGCCCTGCTCTCGACACTACTATTTCAACTATTTTGTCTCCATCTCAAGTCTAAGTATTATATTTTTATCTAATTCATCTATTATTTTAGGATCAAATTAGTTCACTTGTCTAGAAATCACGTATAAATTCAACTGTATTATTTTACGGGTAAATAGTTTGGCACCCACCGTGGGGCCTAGACGGTTGTGTAATTAAGTTGGCCTTGCCTCTTTTACTAACGTGATTGATTATTTATTCTTTGCAAAAACTTATAGAAAATGGCAGATAATGGTGTTAACAACATACACAACCTTGAAGCCCAAGTAAATAAACATCAACACGAGGATTCAATCAGTGATACCCGTAGTGAGGGGGACGAGGCCATGTCGGTACGCGGTAGGTGGTACCTGTCACACCTCCTTTTTCCACCCCTGTATGGGTTGGGAATATAGGAGTTTTTCCACTTTAAGTGACATTATTCGAATTTAGGATTTATTAATTTAAATTCAGAGTCGCCACCCGGATTTTTTACGATGTTCCGGGACACCATTTATTTCAATATCCCAAATCGAGGAAAATTTTTACTCTGTTTTAAAAAAAGCCTGTGAACCAGAAATTCGGGCAAGGAATTCTATTAACCCGGGAGAAGGTGTTAGGCACTCCCGAATTTCGTGTTTCTAGCACGGTCACTTAACTATTAATATTTGGTCTAATTATCTAATTATTTACATATTTTTAGCTTATTGTGCATTTAACTTTTTAAATTTTTAGCTGCTTTTAATATTTATGGATTTATCTTGTAACAAGTCACGATGGCGTTCACTTATCATTTTTGGACACATTGTAAACGCGCCACATGAAATGTACCCGCAATTTACAACATGTGATTTTTATTATTGTTCGGAGTTGTGGTCGGGGGCATGAGTTTCCGCACCCGAGTGTAGATTACATAATCATGACTATGGTTATGATGACTTAAATGCTTATTTGAAGCAATAATCATTATTCAATTATTCCCTAAGTTTTTTGGTATTAGTCTATGATGCGAGGCTAGAATTCATGGTTTAATATGTTATATGCCCTACATTTTATGTGCGTCAACGATAAAAATACACTTTTTATGTGCATAATAGAGTCTATTTCATGTGTAGGTGAATTGGAGATGGAAACCGAGCTAAATGGATGCAAATACATCAAAAATTCGCTCAAGAGGCGAGGAGGAGTGCACCGGGATATAGCCGGGCGCCAGAGCCCAAACGCCTGACCCTTCCTGGCGTTAGCCAGGCGTTAGAGCTGAAACGCTAGCCTTAGCCTGGCGTTAGCCAGGCGCCAGGGCCCAAACGCCAGGCCCCTATTTCGGTCTATTCCGAGTTTTGATGAGTTTAATTGTTTCCCAGTTGGAATAGAAGTCTCCTACACATTTAGGGTTTGTCCTAAACATATAAATAGACCCCAAAACACAAGATTCGGAGAGACGGACGGCAAGACATCAATTTGTACAGATTTTCTTCATTACTTTGTAGTTTCATTATGCAAGTTATTTTAGAGTTGATTCTTTTGAACATATTTAGCTAACTTCTTTAATCTAAGGATTTGGTAGAACCCGTTGGAGGATTAACTTATTGTGTTATTAATAGAGTTCCGATGGGTTGATTAATCTCTATTTGTTCAACTACGTTCTTGTTGTAGTTAATTGAATGGCCATCAATTAGCTGTGCCTATTTATTATGTATCTACTTGAGAGAGAGTGCATATTTAGGTAGTTGTTTGAACAACATCACTCCCGGAGTATAGACGAAAGTCATAACCGAGGGTTTAGAGGTTGGATTAGAGATAACGATACCTCGGGTGCAATCTAAAGTGAACTGTAATGCAATCTAGCTAGCGTAACTTGAGAGAGTGCGTCTAGTAAATTATCATAATTACTTGAGAGAGATTTAGGGTAGATAGAGTGTTCATGATTGGTAAAGACAACTAATCAATCTATATAAAGTATCCGAGAAGTAAATTCACCGACGAGGGAAACCATAACCTTAGATCTTTATTACAATTATTTACACCTTAGCATAGTTAATCCTTAGTTTTAATCTTTAGTGTTAGTAATTTAAATAACATCCAGTGACAGTTGAGTATTCTAATAGCTTGCTTGATACGTAAACTCCCTGTGGGATCTTCCTCTGGGCATAATACCCCGGATTATATTTGCAACGCCCGCTTAGTCTTTTATTAGACATAGTTGAGCGTGATCAAATTTTGGCGCCGTTACCGGGGACCTAACGGTATTATTAAGTGTAGATGTAGGTGTACATATTTCTAGGTTTTAGGTTTGATTTTTTTTTTTAGTATTTGATTTTTATTT
>MDKI01074385.1:0-17154 GCA_005239505.1 Nicotiana paniculata | reverse complement strand
CTTCCTCAGAATTTGAGGAAGCATGATGCTATTTGGGTGATTGTGGATCGGCTGACCAAATCAACCCATTTCGTTCCGGTATTGACTACTTATTCATCGGAGCGGTTGGCGGAGATTTATATTCGGGAGATCGTTCATCTGCATGGTATTCCAGTTTCTATTATCTCGGACAGAGGTACTCAGTTCACTTCACGGTTCTAGAGAGCCGTTCAGCAGGAGTTAGGTACCAAGGTGGAGTTGATCATAGCATTTCACCCCCAGACGGACGGAAAGTCCGAGCGCACTATTCAGGTTCTTGAGGATATGCTCCGTGCATGTGTGATTGAGTTTGGAGGGTCTTGGGATCAGTTCTTGCCATTGGCGGAGTTTGCTTACAACAACAATTATCAATCCAGCATTCAGATGGCGCCATATAAGGCTTTGTATGGTAGGAGGTGCAAATCTCCGGTGAGTTGGTTTGAGTCGGGTGAGGCCAGGCTATTGGGCACAAAGTTGGTTCAGGATGCATTGGAGAAGGTCAAGGTGATTCACAATAGACTCTGTACAGCCCAGTCCAGACAGAAGAGTTACGCGGACCGGAAGGTTCGTGATGTTTCATATATGGTTGGAGAGAGGGTTCTGCTTCGGTTTTCGCCTATTAAGGGCGTTATGAGATTTGGGAAGAAAGGGAAGTTGAGTCCGAGGTTTATTGGCCATTTTGAGATATTGAGGCGTGTTGGGGAGGTTGCTTATGAGCTTGCCTTACCTCTCAGCCTGGCAGGATTTCATCCGGTATTTCATGTTTTGACGCTCCGGAGGTATCACGGTGACCCGTCTCATGTCTTGGATTTCAGCTCAGAACAATTGGACAAGGATCTATCATATGTTGAGGAGCCTGTAGCTATATTGGACAGACAGGTCAGAAAGCTCCGGTCAAAGAACATTGCTTCAGTAAAGGTTCAGTGGCGGGATCAGCCGGCCGAGGAGGCGACCTGGGAGACCGAGCAGGATATGCGCAGCAATTACCCTCATCTTTTCACTACTTCAGGTATGTCTTTATGCTCGTTCGAGGACGAACAAATTTTTAAGTGAGGAGGATGTGACGACCCGGTCGGTCGTCTTAAGAATTAACGCCCCGATCCCCTATTAATTATTTTACCCAAGTCTATTTTTGCTAAATTGAATTGTCGGGACGTTTCGATTTTGAGTTCCGGAGAGTTTTGGAACACTTAGTCCCTAAATGAGAACTTAAGTGTTGGAAAGTTGCCCGTAGTCGGAGAAGTGTGAATACGGCCTCGAAATGGAAATCTGATGGTTCCGTTAGCTCTGTTAGGTGATTTCGGGGTTGGGAGCGTGTTCAGAATGTATTTTGGAAGTCTGTAGCTCATTTAGGCTTGAAATGCCGAAGTTTGAATTTTTGGAGTCTCCAGCACGATAGTGAATTTTTTATCCAAGGGTCGGAATGGAATTCTAGAAGTTGCAGTAGTTCCGTCATGTCATTTGGGATGTGTGTGCAAAATTTGAGGTCATTCGGATGAGTTTAGACGTGTTTCGGCATCGGATGTGAATTCTAGAATTTTCCTAAGTTCCTAGACTTGAACCTATGCATAATCGATGTTTTTGATGTTATGAGACGTGTTTTTAAGGCTCGGCCTAGTTCGAATGAAGTATTAAGGTTGGTTGGTCGTTTTGGTTGAGGTCCCGGGGGCCTCGGGGTTGTTTCGGATGCTTAGCAGGAGAAAAATTGGGACTTAGCTACTTTTAAACCAGGCCTCTTCAGGTATCTGCACACCTGTGAAGGTTTTTCCGCAGGTGCGGACTCACAGGCGCGTGGGGCTTGATCGCAGGTGCGATAGGGAGAGATTTGACCAGTGATCGCAGGTGCGACCTCGGTTCCGCAGGTGCGGGACCGCAGGCACGACCAAACGACCACAGGTGCGGCCCCAGTGTAACTTAACTGATTTCCCCACCTGTGATGCTTTTTCAACAGGTGTGGTGCCGCAGGTGCGGTGATCGGGACCTCAGCTGCGAGATCCCTGTGTGTTTTATTCCAAAAATCCGAGAGTTTATTTCATAAGTCTAAAAATCGTGTAAGGGCTCAAGAATTGGCGATTTTCTGTGTGTTTTGAAGAGAAGGATCATAGGTAACATTTTCTAATCTAATCTCCATTGTTTTCTTTAGTTTAATTATCAAAAATGGGGGAAAACCCTAGGAAATTGATGAAATTTCCCCAACCAGAAATTTTGAAAATTTATGGGGTTTTTGGCATCAGATTTCGATTGTTTCTAGTTGAATGAGTCCGTGAGTGAATGGGTGTCCGGAAAATATAACTTTTACCTGATTCCGAGGCGTGGGTTCGAGGGGCGTTTTGGTCATTTTACCTAATTTCGCGCCTTAGCTTGAATTAAACAGTGAAAATCAGTTGCATGAGATGTTATTTACGATATGTAATTGAATTGTATAGATTTGGGCCATTTGGAGTCGGATACTCGTGGAAAACGTGTGGTTTCGAGTTGATTTTGAGCCGGTTCGAGGTAAGTGGATTGTCTAACCTTGTGTGGGGGACCTTTCCCCTTAGGATGTGATATTTGGTAATTGAATGCCTTGTACGTGAGGTGACGAGCGCGTACTTGTGCTAATTGTTGAAAATCCGGTTCACTTTAAATATTTAGACTGATTTTCTTTCTTACCTGCTTTATTCTACTTGCAATTATAGCCTGAGTTAGTTTAGAAAAGCATGCCTAGTTGACTTGAATTGCCTAATTGCTTAAGTGCTTTAGTTGTACTACGTGAAGCATGTTAGGCTAGAACTACTTGTTGCCTTGTAGTTTTGCACTCTATTTCTGAATGTCTTCTTGTTGTGGCTGCGTATTTACTTTGGGACTACGGGACGGTATCCCGGGAGATCCCCCTGCATATTTACTTTGGGACTACGGGAAGGTATCCCGGGAGATCCCCCCTGCATATTTACTTTGGGACTACGGAACGGTATCCAGGGAGATCCCTCTACATATTTACTTTGGGACTACGGGACGATATCCCGGGAGATCCTTTGGATATACATATGATGGACTACGGGACGGTATCCCGGGAGATCCACCGGTCAGTTGAGAAAAGGACTACAGGAAGGTATCCTGGGAGATCCTCATTGTTACCATTGTCATTGAGTTGTACATATTCCGTGTTTACTTTGTTCTTGTGTTTTTGGTTATTGCTTTGTTTGACCTGTCTTATTTCACTACTGTACTCATTATTACTCCCTGTCTTCTTACTATAAATTCATATTATATTGTTTAAATTCAGTAGGGCCCTGACCTTCCTAGTCACTACCCGACCGAGGTTAGGCTTGGCACTTACTGAGTACCGTTGTGGTGTACGCATGCCCCTTCTACGCATGTTTTTCATGTGCAGATCCAGGTACCGCCAGCAAGGCGCACTATCCCCGAGGTTGAGAGATCTAGCAGGGACTTCGAGGTACATTTGCCGCGTCCACAGACTAGGAGTCTCTATCTTATTCCAGCTTTAATGGACAGTTTTTCCTTCCTTACAGTTGTTTAGACATTCTGGAGTTAGACGAGTGTATTATATTTCTGTTAGCCTGTGGTTCCCGTGAGTTTCTTGGTTTTGGGGTGATATTGTATACTTCCGCATTATTGGGTTGTATATGCCGAGCGAAATTTATATACAGTCTTTATCAGTTGTTAAGTTTTAATTAATTATTTCGTAAGTTATGTTCTTTTTCCGCATTGTTAGGCTTACCTAGTAATAGGGACTAGCTGCCATCATGACATGTTCACGGAGGGCGAATTGGGGTCGTGACAGATGTAATTACCTCATATTCCTTCACATGCCCTTTACATCATATAGAAATCATCAATTAGGCATAGAAATTACAACAAAGTCAGAATATTCATAATATAGGGACTCACGGTCATGCTAGACACCAATGTATAGATACTCGTCACCATGCCTATATATCGTATTTGACAATTAGCAAATAGCAAATGATACTCTACTCCTATTCCCTCAAGCTAAGGTTAGACCAAACACTTACCTTGGGTCCAAAATATAGCAATCAACCCTCTAACACCGCCTTTCCTTTAGAATTCAACTCCCGAATGGTATAAGGATTCAATAATTCAATTACATAGGCTAATTACCCATTTCCATGCATTCTTCCAAAATAACAAAATTCGACCCCGGGCCTGCTTGGTCCAAATACGAGGCTTGGACTAAAACCACGTCAACCATTCACCCACGAGCCCGAATACATAATTTGTTTTCAAATTCGACCCCAAAACGAGGTCTAAATCAAGAAAATTCAAAAGGGCCTAACTCTACCCAAATTCCCAATTTTCTACTCTAATTTGCATGTTTTAGGCTTCGGAATTCATGAGATATAGATGAAAAATGAAGGAAACGAGTTAAAATTTACTAACCCAAGAAGTTTTGGTGAAGGGTGGCTTCAATGGATGCTGAAGGACCTTGGAGAAGATGAATTTCGTGAAAACTTATGAAAAATCCCGAAGCTACTGTTCTGGAAATATTTATATACCACTGGGCAAAATTTCCCTTCGCGTTCGCGGAAGGGAGGCCGCGTTCGCGAAGGGTAGACTTGAGAGACCATCATGTTCGTGGAAGGGTGAACGCGAACGCGAACGCGAACGCGAAGAGTAAAAAGGCTGAGGTCCAGAAATTGACCTACGCGAACGCGTGGGACATCACGCGAACGCGATGAAGAAGACCTGCAAAGTTACGCGAACACGGTCAATTGTATGCGAACGCGAAGAGGAAAATAGGGCTAAGTCCTCAGGGTCAAATAACCCTACGCGATCGTGAGGGAATGGATGCGAACGCGCTGAAGGAAAAGCTTAAAGCTTCGCGAACGCAGAAGAGGCGTCGCGAACGCGAAGAACAAATGGACCTGCAACTACTGAAGCCAAAAACCAACAATCTTCCTAAGTTCAAAATCACTCCGAGACACCTCTGAAACACTCCCGAGCCCTCGGGGCTCCTAAACAATCACATGCACTAACTTAGAAACATCCTACGAACTTAACCGTGCGATCAAATCGCCAATATAACATCAAAAACAACGAATCAAACCTCAAAATCACTAGTTTTTCTTCAAACTTCATAAACTTTCAACTTTAGAGTTTTATGTCCGAAACACGTCAAACGACGTCCAATTTCAACCAAACTTCACAGAAATATCTTAAACCACATATAATACATGTACCGGGCTCCGGAACCAAAATATGGGCCCGATACCGACACATTCTAACCAATTTCCATTTCACTTTTCTTTATAAGTTTCAGAAAAACAATTTCACTCAAAAATTCATTTCTCGGGCTTGGGACCTCGGAATTCGATTTCGGGCATACGCCCAAGTCCCATATTTTCCTACGGACCCTCCGGGATCGTCAAATCATGGGTCCGGGTCCGTTTACCCATAATGTTGACCGGAGTCAAATTTATTCATTTTAATATCAAAATCTTAGCATTGTTTTACATAATTTCATATTTAAGCTGTCCGGTTACGCGCCCGGACTGCACACACAGATTGAGGCAACTATAGATGTGGTTTTTAAGGCCTCCAAAGTATGGAATAGGTAATAAAATAGGTGATGACCCCCTTTGGGTCGTCACAAATAGCAACTTCATTGCTTCAAGAATTTCATACGAATATTCCCTATTCCAATCTCGCTATTACGTGTTTCATCGCGGTTGGCATGTGTTAGAAGGATTGTCAAGAATATCGGCTCAGGTATGTTAAGGCTAATCCTTCTTTATTTTGGCATGACCCAAGTAATGACATATAAACATAATGTTATTCCATAAATGGTTCTATTCTTTGCAATTAAAGATGCATATGCTATTCATTCCTGTAAAGTGATATTCAAGCATGTCTAAATATGTTCCTAAGTTTCTATTGAGGTATTTGATAAAGATGTTAATGTTTATAATATAGTGATACATGCATCTTCATTTACCACCATGCTATGGCCGGTTGGGCAAACATGCATCTCCATTTACAATCGGGCTACGGTCGGTCGTGTAGTTACCACCGGTTGGGAATTTATGTATCATTACTTACGACCGGTTGGGCAGTTATGCATTTATCATCGTGCTACGGCCGATCGGGCAGTTACCACTGATCAGTTGGGCAGTTCACGTCACGAGAATGATGTAATCAGAACTATTATATTGTAGTTTTATTTATATATATGAGATAGGTCTTATTCTATATATTATGGCCCTCACCGGCAAGTCAGAGGTTATAAGTTGACTCTTATCCCTCCCCGAGATAGTATCTTATTACTACGTTTCATTTCTGCCTTACATACTTTGTACATTTTTCGTACTGACGTCCCTTTTCATGGGGCGCAGTGTTTTATGCCATGCATGTGTAGATAGGTGAGGTGAGGACCATCCATTGTAGGCTGCCTCCAGATATCAGCTTTTGGTTGGTGAGCTCCACATCTTCCTAGAGTATTGCCGAGTCACGTTCTATATATCTTATTTTGTTTTATGAGGATGTCGGGAACCCTCTCCTGACTTATATATTATGGTCATATTTTCTTAGAGGTTTTGCAGACAGTGTCTAGTGTATAGTTTTAGGTATGACATGTCAACGGCCTTGTCAGCCCCTATGTATCTATACAAATCTTTTTGAATTAGTTATGTGAGTTAAGTTCTGATATTGTTAATTATATATATATATATATATATGGCCTATCATGGCCCGTGACGAGTCTTATAGTAAAAAAAGATAAGGTATGTGGCGCTCGGTTGAGTAGGCATCGGGTTCCAGTCATGGCCCTCTGATTTGGGTCGTGACAAAAGTGGTATCAGAGCAGTTCTGTCCTAGGTTTTTCTACAAGCTGTGTCCAGTAGAGTCTTGTTTATAATTGTGTTTTGCACCACATTGTATAAATAGAAAACTACATGGCATTTAGGGACCGGTCACCCTTCCTTCTTGATATTAGATCGTGCAATAGAATAAAGTCGTAAGGAATGAAGCCCTTAACCTTTGACTTATTTTGTATATACAGCGACGCCTATGACCCGGAAATCTACAACTAGTCAGAAGGGTAAAGCAATAGCAGATGAGGGCATGAGTAGAGCACAAATGTCTAGTAAGGGACAGAGTGAGGCCCCGAGGGAAAGTGTGACACCCTCGCATAGTTCTCCGATTTCGCCAGCACCCGAGGAGATGAGGAGGAACCCAGTAAATCCACCTATTGTTCATGATAAGGATATGGATATGCGTAGTGCAGTACGGTTGTTGACTAGATTGGTGGCCTCTCAGGCTCAGCGTCAGGTAGGTATATATGTTGGTTACGTTGATAGGGTTGGTAGCGCGAGAGATCGAGACTTCATCAACCTGGACCCTCCAGTGTTTACCGGATCCAACAAGGATGAGGACCCGCACAACTTTATTGATAGGATGCAGAGGAATTTGAGGGTGATGCATGAATCACACACCGAGTCAATAGAGTTGGCCTTTTACGATTGTGAGATGTTGCGGTTCAGTGGTATGAAACTTGGGAATTTTCTAGAGGGACAAATGCATCTCCAGCGGTATGGGAAGAGTTCTAAGCGGCTTTGTTGCGTCATTAATTACCGGCAAAGATTCGTCAGGCAAGGGTAGATAGGTTCTTGGTTCTTAAACAAGGGAATATGAGTGTTCGGGAGTATAGTCTCCAGTTTGATTTCTTGACAAGGTATGCCCCCTCGATTGTGTCTGAAATGAGTGACCGAGTGCATCAGTTTGTGGTAGGACTTGGGTCGCACCTGATTAATGAGTGTTTCATGGTGCTCGATAGTATGGATATTTCTTGCATCCAGGCTTATGCTCAGAATTTGGAGGATCGGAAATGGAAGCAATACGAGAATTGTGATGAGGGTCAGCATAAAAAGGCTAGGTGTGCTAGACAGCCTGAGGATTTTTCGGGCGATCTTATGCCGCCATATCCTGTTAATAGTGTCCGACAGTTGCAGAGGCCGTATTATGAGGGATTTGTCTACTCTGAATCAGGTCAGGGCTCGAGAATTTTAGGTTATTAGAATCGGAGGGATTCAGCGCAGATGAGGGCGCCTCCTCCGCGGTGCAGTTAATGCGATAGAGCTCATTCTGGACAATGTCGCCAGGGATCTACTGTATGGTATACCTTTGGAGACCCTAGTCATTACATGACGAATTTTCCTATGAATGACCGAAGTAGGATGGTTCAGCCCACAAGATCTATAACAGTCTCATCCTCTTCAGTACGCCCTCTATAGCGAGGCCCTCGGGCATCAGCTGGAAGAGTTAGAGGCAGGGGTGGAGCATCTAGATCCAGCGGCAGTTAGAACCGCATAGATGCTTTGGCAGGTCATCAGGACCCAGAGGCTACACCGGATGATGTGTCAAGTACTGTGACTATAGGTAATGTTCGATCTTATTAATGCAAATTTCCCAATTAATATGATTAATATAAGAGTGACTTGGCATTCCATCTGAAGGGTTAAGGGAAACCAAGGCTATATTGAAAGCAAATTAAGAACTCGAGGATAGTGGACTAAGGGAGGAAATGCAGTAACCTAGGACATTAAGAAGTGAGAACCCTGATAGATCTAACGCCCAAGGGAGGAAACGACATGTAGTACGCAAGATTTTGGGAAAGTTAGTATTATGGAATCAAAGTTATGAACCCGGTTATTAAGATTACAACTAGTAGGTGTCAGCGCCTAGAAGATAGATTAAGAGAATTGTATGTGGCAAATGGATTAGGAAGTAGTTTTACGGAGGGATGATGTCCTGATCCCGTGAGAGCCTGATACTTGTTTCATTAGAATATAGATCGGGAATATATATACATTTATAATTGATGAGTATGTTATGTACATCTTGCAAGTCTAAACATTCAAGGACTTTCTAAAAGGGGAAGGATGTTACAATCGCGCATTTCGTACGTTAAAATTTTGTCGTAAGTTAATCGACGTAGACTCGGGGATGATATTATCTTCAGGTTATAAGCGTTTATGATATTTATAACAAGCGATAAGTAAGTGCCGTGAATATTAAAGGGTAAACGAATAAAAAGTGAGTAGTATAATACCCGGCATTTATAGACTAATGCCATATAAGGTACCCCATGACCATGATAGTAGGGTACATAAAGTGTATTAAAAGTGAGAAGTATTTTAAGTAATTTGAGATAATTCTTAATTATGCGGATTATTGGTTAATGTGGGAAATAACAACTTAATAAAAATTAAGTGGGTAATTAATTAACAACCTTGGATAAGACCAAGGGGACCCAACGTGGAAGCCCCAAGTAATGAATAAGCTTCATTACATTTAGGTGGCCAACTTAGAAGCCTTTAGGAAAGGTTAGTCATCCTAAGTGGGGCCCACCTAAAATTAAATGTAAAGTTCCTAGTTCAAGATCGTTTTCTAGTCTCTTAAGAAATAATTTTAGCCAAGGTTACCTTGCATAAGCAACGTTATTTCTAATCTCTTAAGAAATAATTTCAGCCAAGATTACCTTGCAATAGCAACGTTATTGCTTCGAGCATTTCATACGAATTATTCCCTATTTCAATCTCGAGGTGATGTGTTTCGTCGCGGTTGGCGTGTGTTAGAAGGATTGTCAAAAGGATCGGCTCAGGTATGTTAAGGCTAATCCTTCTTTCTTTTGGCATGACCCAAGTAATGATATGTAAACATAATGATATTCCATAAATGGTTCTATTCTTAGCAGTTAAAGATGCCTATGCTATTCATTCATGTAAAGTGATATTAAAGCATGTCTAAGTATGTTCCTAAGTTTCTATTGAGGTATTTGATAAAGATGTTAATGTTCATAATATAGTGATACATGCATCTTCATTTACCACCGTGCTACGGCCGGTTGGGTAGACATGCATCTCCATTTACCACCGGGCTATGGTCAGTCGGGTAGTTACCACCGGTTGGGCAGTTATGTATCATTATTTACCGCCGATTTAGTAGTTATGCATTTACCACCGTGCTACGGCCGGTCGGGCAGTTACCCCTGATCAGTTGGGTAGTTTACTTCACGAAAATAATGTAATCAAAACTATTATATTGTAGTTTTATTTATATATACATAGGTCTTATTCTATATGTTATGGACCTCCGCGGCAAGTCAGAGGTTATAAGTTGACTCTTATCCCTCCTCTAGATAGTATCATATTACTACGTTTCATTTCTGCCTTATATACTCGGTACATTCTTCGTAGTGACGTCCCTTTACCTAGGGCTGTAACGACCCGACCGGTCGTTTTGAGCTATAGTGCGTCGTTCAGTAGTTTGAGGTCATGGTCAGCTCTGTTTCCGATATTATGACTTGTAGGTGTGGTCGGAATTGAATTTGGGGAAGTTTAGAGTTAATTTGGAAAGAAATTCTCATTTCGGAAGCCTTAAGTTGGAGAAATTGACTAAAATTGGGATTCTATGTAAACGACCTCGGAATCAGGATATGAAGGTTCCAGCAGGTTCGTATGATGATTTTCGACTTGGGCGTATGTCCGGATTGGGCTTTGGATAACCAGGGAGCGTTTCGGCGTATATTGTGGAAGTTAGTGTTTTAGAAGAAATTTCATAAGTCTGGGTTGAAGTGCATTTCAGTGATATTCATGTCCGTTTGGGATTCCGAGTCTGGAACAACTCCGTATGGTGATTCTGGAGTTGGGAGCGTGATCGGAAGTGAATTCGGAGGTCCGTAGGTTATTTTGAAGGCATTTGGCAAAAGATAGAAATTTGAAGGTTTTTGAGGAATCCGACCGGAAGTGGAAATTTTGATATCGGGGTCGGAATGCGATTCCAAAAGCTGGAGAAGGTCCGTAGTGTTAAATGTGACTTGTGTGTAAATTTTGGGGTCAATCGGTTGTGATTTGATAGGTTTATGCATCGGATGTAGAAGTTGGAAATTTCAAGTTCATAAAGTTTGAATTTTAGTGTGATTCGTGATTTTGGCGTTGTTTGATGTGATTTGAGGCCTGGAGCAAGTCCGCGTTATGTTTTGGAATAGGTTGGTGTAATTGGACGGGGTCTCGGGGGCCTCGGGCGGATTCCGGGTGGTTAATGGATCAAGTTTGGAGTTGGAAGTAGTGTTGAGATTGCTGTCATCTAGTGTGACCGCACCTGCGAGGCTTTGGCCATAGGTGTGGCTTTGGCGCCACATGTGCGAGTTTTGACTGGTGCTGAAGAAGCCGCAGGTGCGGGAGTTTGGGTACACCTGCGGGACCGCAGGTGCGGGAGTTTGGGCGCACCTGCGGGAGCGCAGGTGCGGAAATGAGGCCTGGGCAAAATGCTTTAAAACGAGAATTTTGACAATTCTCCTCCTATTTTCATTTGGCATGGGCGATTGTGGAGAGCTTCAAGGAGGGATTTTCGTCAAGGATCGCAAGGTAAGTTATCCCAACTCTTTTTAAGTTAAATGCATGGTCTAGGTACAGATTTGAGTATGGGAATTTGTGGAAAATATGGAATTTTGAAGAAAAACCTAGAAATTTGGTAATATGGATTCTAGCCACGAATTTGAGCATGAAAATTGTAGTAAATTGTTTATTTGAGCTAGTAAGTCTATGCGTAGAGTTTATCTTTGAGAAATTTCAGAATCCAGGCACGTGGGCCTGAGGGCATTTTGGTCAATACTTCGAGCGGAGATGAGAATTTATATAGTCTAAATTTTTTCAAGTATTAGGCTATATTTTCATTGCCTAGTTTTTGAAGCGTTGTGCATCAATTGGAGTCTTCGGAAGGTCTTGGAAGTCGGTTATGTAATTTCAGAGCGAGGTAAGTCTCCTTTCTAACTTTGTGAGGGGGAATTGTCCCCATAGGTGAACTAATTAATTATGTGCTACTTGTAACGACCCGACCGGTCGTTTTGCGTTATCGGACCCCGTTCCCCTAAATGAAACTTCCCATAGCGGCTTATTGTGATTTATGACTTGCGGGGACGGGTGGTTCGGGATTCGGAAGCGTTTAGAGTGATATAGGAACACGTGGTTCCTTAAGGTTGGCCTTTAAGTCCAAGTTTGACTTCGGTCAATATTTTGAGTAAACGACCTTGGAATCGAGTTTCGACTATTCTGGTAGCTTCGTATGATGATTTCGGACTTGGTGTATGTTCGGAATGGGTTTTGGATGACCCGGGAGAGTTTCGGTGCCTAATAGCGAAATAAGAGTTTCCTTAAGTTCATATTGTGGTTTGAGACGTGTTTTTGTGTTATCGAAGTCCAAAGGGAATTTCGATACCGGGAAGAGATTTTTTATGTCATTAATTACTTGCTTGCAAACTTTGGTGTCATTCCGAGTAGTGTAGGTTGATGCGGCGCATTGTTAGCAAATTCAAGAACTTAAAGTTCCTAAGTTTAATTCTAGGGGTTTTCAGGTGTGATTTTGAGTTTTAGAGTTGTTTTGGGTGTTCCGAAGGCTCGAGCGAGTCTATATTATGATTTGGGACTTGTTGGTATATTTGGACGGGGGCTCGGGTGGGCCCAGGTGCCTCTCGGGCACCAAAAGAGGCAAAAACAAAACAGCTAAAGCAGTTGCTGGTGCACCTGATCTGGTGTGACCGCAGGTGTTTTTGCCCATTCGTAGGTGCGAGACCGCTTCTACGCTCCTTGCCTCACAGGTGCGGCTTCAGGTGAGGCTGCATATTACTTGCAGGTGCGGATAATATCCGCATGAGCGGAGCCGCAAGTGCGAGCTCCTCTCTGCAGGTGCGAGCCCAGACCCCTTGCCCCTCTTCCACAGGTGCGAGACTTTTCTCCCAGGTGCGAGACCGCAGGTGCGGTACCCCTGTAGGCAGTGAGTTCTTTAAAACATGGGATATAATCATTTTCACCCTATTTCTTCCCCCATAGTCGACATTGAGAGCTTGGAAAAGAGCCAACTGATATAGCTACTGAAAGGTAAGTGATTTATACTCTAATGTTAGTTAAATACATGAATTCCTAAGCAGATTAACCTCCTAATTAGTGAAAATCAAGGGTTAGAGGAAAAACTTAGGGCTTTACGAAATTTGGGAAATTACGCACTAACTAGCTATGAAATAATACAAAAATCATATATTAATGATCCTTAGGGTATGGGTAAGTGTTTCCTTCAAGAATTTCCGGAATCCGAGCATGTAGGCCCGGGGTGTATTTTTGGGATTTTTAAAAGTAGGTTGAAATAACTACTTAATTAGGTAAATTTCATACTTTTGAGCATAGATTAATTCATGTATAGAATATTTGACTAGTTTCGAGTCCTTGAGAGACGAGTTTGGAGGTTCAGGAGCGTTCTTGACCCGGAAAGTAGGTTCTACACGAGGTGAGTCTCCTTTCTAACCTTGTAAGAGGGAATTTTACCCATAGGTGATTATAAATAATTGCATGTCCTTATTTGCGGGGGCTACGCACGGACGAAATGATGAGAGTACTATTATGTTACGTTGGGTAGTTCTAGGACTCACAAGCATGCTTTTACGTGCCTTACATGTGTCCCCAAATGTATTTGAGTTGCATAGTATCCTTGAATTGGTATGATAGTATTAGGAAGTTATGTTCAAAAATCATATTGCTTAAGTTCTTGCTTGTACATACAATCTCTGTTAAATCCCTAAATATTGAAAAATTATGTGTATGTATACGGCACCCGCGTCGCATGTATGATTCGTGAGAGGGATAGCCCTACTATTATGTCAACCGCGTCTCATGTTCAATTTGTGAGAGGGGTAATACATGCATCTATAGTTCGAGCCACTCGACCCTCGACAATGCACATTTATTTTCGCGACGCTTCGGCCGTATGCTTTCGGCATACTATGTGATATATAATTTACTGGGAGTTTTGTTGTAATTTTATAAACTGTTTCATGTGAAAAAAAGGAATTTAGTACATTATATGCTAGTGAAATTTTACAGGTAAAGGTAATTACAATTAGACTTGATATTTTATGTCTTTGTGATTACTACGACTGTTATGCCTGCCTAGCCCATATTAAATTATGTTATTTAAAAATTTTGACCCTAGTAAGTATCGCGTCTACCTCTCGTCACTACTTATTCGAGATTAGGCGGGATACTCACTTGCTACATATCTGTTTATGTACTCATGCTACGCTTCTATACTTAATTGTACAGGCTCTGAGGCAGGTGCATCTGGGTATTCATCCGGAGCTCGTCCCTGACGTATATTTGGCGTGGACTTCTCGGTGAGCTTCTTTCCTTGACGTTCTTATCTGGCAACACCTTGGAGTTCCTCTTTTCTTTTGCTATGTATGTATTACTTTTCTTCAAACAGTAGGGCAAACTTGTACTTTCTTTTGGATACTCGTTTCTATTAGATGCCCGTAGACTTGTGAAGCCAGTTCCTGGCATTCCCACGTAGTGGACATTCTATTATTTTGGGTTGTAATTATTGGTAGAAATTATTATAAATATTACTCACTTTTTGTTGTCTAAGTCACTTGTTTACTTCGAAATTTAAAATCTAAAAGAAAAACCTCTCAAGTATGGGAAATTGTTTTATAAATTAAAAAGGGATCACTAGTAAATTAAGGTTGGCTTGCCTGATATCGGACCTTGGTGCCATCGCGACCTAAATTGGGATTTGGGTCATGACAGCATGGTATCAGAGCTCTAGGTTCACATAGGTCTCACAAGTCACAGGCAAACCTAATAGAGTCTTGCAGATCGATACGGAGACGTCTGTATTTATCTTCGGGAGGCTATAGGGTGTTAGGAAACCTCTATTTAGTCATCTTCTATCGTGCAGTCGATGGTTTACTAAATCTCATTCTTCTATTCTCTCACACAGATGGTGAGGACTCGCGCGGCTGACGTTCCAGACCTGGGAGATGTTGCTACCCCTGCCATCCAAGGCCGTGGTAGAAGCCGGGGGAGGGCACCGGCCCGAGGTAGGGGACGAGGGCATCCCAGAGCTGTTCCAGTAGCACACCCAGCATATCCGGCAGAGGATCCTATCACAGAGGAGCAGGGCAAGGTGCCCCCAGCAGATCCTGCCCCAGTAGACTTTATGACGGCGCTAGGCTTCCAGGAGGTCATAGGCCGTATGATGAGATTCATGGACACCATGACGCAGGCTGGTTTATTTAACACGGATCCTACCACATCTCAGGAAGGAGGGGGAGTCCAGACCCCTACTGCCCAGGCCGCAGGCCATGCAGCAGCAGTTTATCAGACCCCGAGTACACTGCCCATGGGTGGGGCCCAGCCTGTTGCAGCAACACCTGAGCTCAAACCAGCAGCGGACGGCGATCCGCATAATGTACTAGATAGGTGGACCCGATTGCACCCTCTAATCTTCGGAGGTGAGAAGGGCGAGGATGCCCAGGACTTCATTGATAGGTGCAGGGCCATACTGCACAACATGAGGATACTGGAATCCCATGGAGTGGACTTCACAACTCTTCAGCTTGAGGGCAGGGCCTGCAGATGGTGGCAGTCATATATCCTTGGTAGACCGGCAGGTTCCCCTTCCATCACTTTGGATCAGTTCACTCCGAGAGGGAAGAGCTGCGGTATCAGTTTAAGCAGCTGGAGCAGGGACAGATGTCGGTGACAGACTACGAGGCCAGGTTTTCCGAGTTGTATCGTCATGCCCTTATGATACTTCCTACTGATGCTGAGAGAGTGCGAAGATTTGTAGCTGGGCTGCACTCAGGTATTAGGGCCAACATGGCCCGAGAGGTGGATATGGGGACTCCCTATCAGCTTGTGGTCGAGATAGCTCGCCGGATAGGGTTATCGATCGAGGGGCAGAGAGTAGAGTCAGCATGATAAGAGAGCTAGATTTTCTGGAGATTTTAGAGGTGCCCTAACCAGGGGTAGAGGTCAGTTCAGTAGAGGCCAGCCTAGCAGGCCTCCATATTCAGCTCCTCCCCCACCTCCCCGTGGTGCTCCAGTGAAGCCTTTTTTCAACGCCATGCTGGAGAGTTCATACCGTCCACTAGCCATTCAGGGTTCCTCAGGCGGGTATTCCGGTCATCATGGGTCTCGTAGTCCTTACTTCAGTGCCATGCCAGGGGGTTCTCACCGTTCCCCAGCTATCCATAGTTCCTCTTTAGGGCAGTAGGCCACGCCACTGGCGAGATGTTAAGATTGTGGGGATTCAGGCCAAATGAGGAGGACTTGTCCCAAGCTTTGGGGCAAGGCCGTTCAGCAGAGTTATCAGCCTACATTTTCAGCACCAGCGGTTTGTCCACCCAGAGGTGGAGGGCAGGCTGGTAGAGGTCGTCTCAAAGGTGGAGGTCAGGCAGGGGGAGCTCTGTCGGCCTCTATTCGTTCCAGTAAAGGTCAGTCATCTGGTGCTCTGGCTAGATTCTATGTTATTCCGGTCCGATCATATGCAGTAGCCTCAGACGCCGTGATCACAGGTACTATTTCAGTATGTGGTAGATAGGCATCAGTGTTATTGATCCAGGAACAACTTATTCATATGTGTCACCCTTATTTGCTTGTCTCCTGGATGTTCCTCGCGAGTCCTTGGGTACTCCTATTTATGTGTCCACTCCCGTGGGCGATTCTATGGTAGTAGACTGGATTTATCGGTCCTGTGTGATTTCATTTTGTGGGTTCGAGACCAGAGCAGACCTCCTATTGCTCGACATAGTTGATTTCGAGATTATCCTGGGCATGGATTGGCTATCTCCCTATCATGCCGTGCTAGATTACCATGCCAAGGCAGTTACTTTAGCCATGCCCGAGTTGCCTAGGCTGGAGTGGAGGGGTTCCTCAGTTAGTGCAGCCAGTTGGGATATTTCTTTCTTGAAGGCTCGACATATGGTCGAGAAGGGTTGTCTGGCGTATCTTGCTTTTGTGTGGGACACCACCGCCGAGTCTCTGGCGATTGATTCAGTGCAAGAGGTTTGAGAGTTTGCTGATGTATTTCCTTCAGACCTTCACGGCATGCCTCTGGATCACGATATTGATTTCTGGATTGATTTAGCTCCAGGCGCCTAACCTATATCTATTCCTCCGTACCGTATGGCTCCGAAATAGTTGAAGGAGCATCTTGAGGATTTGTTGGCTAAGGGGTTCATCAAACCTGGGGTGCTCCAGTTCTATTCGTGAAGAAGAAGGATGAGTCCATGCGGATGTGTATTGATTACCGCCAGTTGAAAAAGGTCACCATTAAGAACAAGTATCC
>ML329445.1:0-19247 GCA_005239505.1 Nicotiana paniculata | reverse complement strand
AAACGTGTAGGAGACTTCTATTCCAACCGGGAAACACTTAAAAACCTTTAAAACTCGGAATTGGCTGGACCAGGCACCCAGGCGTTAAGCCTCAAATGCCCCCTTAACGCCTGGGCAAGCCTGACGTTATGGGTCTAACGCCTGGGTCACCCTGGCCTTAAGAGCCAAACACCCCCTTAACGCCTGGGCAGTCCTGGCTTTAGGGGCCAAACGCCCGGGTATTGCCCGGGTCACTCCTTTTCGACTCTTGAGCGTATTTTTGACGTTTATGCACCCATTTAGCTCGGCTTCCATCTCCAATTCACCTACACATGAAATAGACTCCATTATGCACATATAACGTGTATTTTTATCACAAAAGCACATAAAATGTAAGGTATATAATGCTTAAAACTATGAATTCTAGCCACGCATCACCAACCCACCACGATCGCGTGCCTTTTGTGCGAACGCACAGGGCATTCACCACCCCTACCCAGTTCCTTCTTTGCGAACGCGGAGGGAGCCCTGCGAACGCACAGAAGGAAACCAGACCTGGAATTTCTGGTGTTTGAAAATTAGCTCCGAGGGGTCTAAAACTCACCTGAGCCCCTTGGGACCCCGTCCAAAGGCACTGGCAAGTCTGTATTCATGATACAGACTCGCTCGATTTTTCAGAACGTGAAAAACAACAACGAAACTAAGAATCCGACCCCAAAATCAAATTGAATCAAACTTTGAACCTTAAGTTCTAGAATTCGCTAACAATGCGCTGAACTGACCTATACTACTCGGAATGACACCAAATTTTGCAAGCAAGTCATAAATGACATAACAGAACTATTCTCGGTCTCGAAATTCCGTTCGGACCTCGATAACACAAAAATATGTCCCAAACCACAATATTAACTTAAGGAAATTCTTATTTAGATATTGGGTGCCGAAGCTCTCCCGGGTCATCCAAAACCCATTCCAAACATACGCTCAAGTCCGAAAGCATCATACGGAGCTACCGGAAAACCGTCGAAACTCGATTCCGAGGTCGTTTGCTCAAAATGTTTTGCCGAAGTCAAACCTGGCCTTAAAGGCCAACTTGATGGAACCAAGTGTTCCAATATTGCTCTAAACATTTCTGAATCCCGGACCACCCGCCCCCACAAGTCATAAATCACAATAAGCCGCTATGGGAAGTTTCATTTAGGGGAACGGGGTCCGATAATGCAAAACGACTGGTCGGGTCGTTACAATATATATATTCCACGAACTGGAACTTTTCACTAGATCACTTCCTTCAACAAAATTACAACACGTGCTGGCCCCCACACCGATGGAGCATAAGAATCACAGCTCATAACCACTATACTCAGGAATCACATCAAGCCTACCGTACTGGAAAATAGGAATTTACTACTAGTCTCATATCTCTCAATAATGAATAGAAACAAACAATAGACATGGGCTACCACTCACAGAATTTCCCAACAGGAGCAAACAGAAAATAGAGTGCAAAGAATGTAACTCATAAATGAAACAACAAATGAGGGAACTCGTCCCGACCAACAGAGATGTAATGAATTACAAATGGTGCCCATCTAACAAATCAAAACATACCTGTACTATGACATCTGGAACAACGACCTCCAGCCTACTATACGAAACACATCAACGGGCCGGGCCTCCCCCTCTTGGGCGCCCTCTACTCACCTGAATGCCATGCTGTAACACATCTGCCCGGAGCTTGGGACAATCTCTCACCTTGTGGCTGATATCTCCACACTCAAAACAACCTCTCTCCTGACGTGGCTGTGGAAACTGTACGATACAAGTACTCTGAGACCCATGAGTACCTGAAACTCCATGCGAAGCCGGTAATGCAAATTGAACAGGTTGACCCACAAAACCACTACCGTGTCGTACCATGCCTCCATAATAACGACCAGTAGAAATGAAACATCCGACTCTAACTCCCGAGCCATGCTGAACCAAATATCACGCCTGAGGCCCTCAATGAATCTACGAACACGCTCTCTAACTGTAGCAACCAAAGCAGGTGCATGCCTGGACAAATCACTAAATCTGACGGCATACTCTGATATTGACATAGTTCCCTGGCACTGCCGCTCAAACTCCGTGCGCCATGCATCTCGGAGGGACTGAGGTACAAACTTGCTCAAGAACATCTCTGAAAACTTACCCCATGTAAGTGAAGCTGACTCGGCCGGGCTACCCAACTCATATGCCCTCCACCACTGATAAGCCGCTCCCCTGAGCTGGAATGTAACGAAAGCAACCCCCCTCGTCTCCAAAATACCCATAGTAGGAAGAATGCAGTGACACTCCTCCAGGAAACCATGGGCATCATCTATCGCCAATCCACTGAAGGTAGGAGGGTGGTATTTCTTGTACCTCTTAAATCTAAGTTGTTCTTCCTCAGATGCTGCTGCCCTACCCACGGGAGGAACTGGGACCACAGGTTGTGCTGCCATGACACCTGGAACCTGACCAACATGATCTCGCTGCTCTGGAGTATGGGCGATTAGAGTCTGAGACCCCCCGCTCTGTGAAGTAGCTGGTCACCCGGAATCAACCCCGCATGAGTATAGGTACCAATCATATCCCGGAACTGTGCCAAGGTCTCCTGAAGTCCAGGTGTAACAACAGGCGCCTCCAGTGCCTTCCACCCAACTGGAACTGCTGGCGGCTCCTCAACGGCTGCTCTGGCAGGTGCTCTAGCTGCGACACATGCTCCTCGTCGGCCTCTGCCTCTACCTCTGCCCCTGGCGTCATCTGCTCCGGGGGTAACATCCTCAGGATCTGCAGCTCGCGTCCTCACCATCTGTGAGAGAATGGAATGATAAATTTCAAACTTCAAGATCAATGAACTCGCACGATAGGAATGAAGGAAGTGAAGTTATCCTAATAGTTCCGTAGCCTCTCAAAGATAAGTACAGCCGTCTCCGTATCGATCCACAAGACTCTAATAAACTCGCTTATGACTCGTAGCACCTATGAACCTAGATCTCTGATACCAACTTGTCACGACCCAAATTTCCCTCCGTTTGGTATCGTGATGGCACCTAGTCTTAAGGACTAGGTAAGCCTAATATTCATGGAAAAACAACAATAATAATAAAATCTAATATTTTTCTAAAATAAATAATTCTTTATACATTACATATTCCCAAAACCCAGTAGTACAAGTCATAAGCTTTATAGAGTTTACTACAACTTCTAATTACAACTGTTTGGAAGTAAGCAAAAACAGTGTAAATGCAAACTAGGAAGGTGACTCCGAAGCCTGCTAGCGCAACGACAAGTTTACCTTGAGTCTCCTCGGCAAGAGTCCGCACAACTACTAATGATCAATACCTGCATCTGCACAAAAATGTGCAGAAGAGTATTATGAGCATAGCGCAGTGGTTCCTAGTAAGTATCAAGACTAACCTCGGTGAAGTAGTGACGGGGACTAGTCAAGACAGCCATTGGTCTAATAAACTTGTCAAGTATTAATATAGGAATAAAGGGAAAAAACGATGTACACATAAAGGCTACGCAATATAGCTAACAACACAGTAAATTCGATAAAGAAGGAAGACAATAAGTATTAGCGGAAACCATGAAACAACACAAGGATTGAATAGAACATAACAAATCTGGAATGTAAATATACAACACGGACATGTAATGTCTCAACAACTTCAGCCCCTTCTATATAAAATTCGTAGTCATTTCCACGAGCTTCCGAACCTCGGACAACCACCACTTACGGTTCCCAATGTTCGAACCCTAACACTTGGCATCTTGCGCCCTCATTCGAGTACTAACTGCACGGACAACTCACGTGCCCATTAGGTCATTTCCACCCATACGGTAAGTACAACAAGAGTATCTATACTTGACAACAACGAGGAGCTCTAAATCCGTTAATAGTACTTAACTGCGTGTATGCTTGTGCAAGTGTCCTAACATGATTCAACAACCAATAAGCATAAGGGAAGAAAAGGGCAACACGTACATTGTCATCTCACAAATTTCCACACGAACAAACTCACATAGTAAGTGTTCCAGTACACAATATCAATCAACAAGAAATTCCCCCAGGTCAACACAAGTATCACAAACTACCCCTGACATAGCCCACCTTGTCTTTCCACGTGTGCAATAGTAAAATATATGCCCGCCTTGTTTTTCCACACGTGCATAAACATGTTCCCACCTTGTCTCGCCACATGCGCAATCCACATATACATATCCCGCCTTGTTACGCCGCATGTCCAATATCAATAGAAAACACGACATGACAGAAACCTCGTGCAAACCCCCATATCAACAACTGCACGACAGAAATCTCGTGCATCACAATAACCACAACAACACGAAAAAAACCTCGTGCGTCACCACAACAAGTACAACAACAACAATTGACAATAATACAAGATACGGTAGATAATCAATTCAAGAACCTTTGATCACAAGAAAAGCAAGGCTAGTTGACGAAGGATAAGCATAACAAAGAATACTAGGCATAATAAGGACATCTCAACAAAGAAGAAAAAAAATAACATATAAGAGTCGCACCCAAATGCAACGGTTCAACAACAAGAGAACTCACACGAATCTGATAACTCCATATAAGGGCAAGTCAACTAAGGTATAGAATATCTAAACTTCTTTTAAGGTTGAGCAGTTACGAGGATATTCAACAATTTCACTTAAGGACAAGCAACAGGAGAATAATCATAACTTCAGTTGAGACAAAAAAACAATTATAGGATGAGATGAATATAATTACAATTTGAGATAAGCAGTTAAGAGGACCTAGCATGACAATAAAAAGGAGTAAATTCTTCAGATAAGTCAACTAGGAGTCAAATAGGCAAGATGAGTAAATCCAAAAGTAAGAAATCCTACATTTAGGCAAGTAAAGATGAGACTAGAAATTTGGAAAATTCAATCATGCCAAGAACAATTCATACTCAGCGAATATAAGGACCTAAGATTCCAAAAGGAAATTTTTTTCACAAATAAGTCCGAGCACGCACTCGTCACCTCGCGTACACGGACTACAACCAATATAGAAGACTCGAATCCTAAGGGGAAATTCCCCCCCCCCACAAGGTTAGGCAAGATACTTACCTTAACCGCTCAAATCAAAATTGAAATCACGTTCTTTCCACGAGTATCCGGCTCCAAATGGCCCAAATCAAATCAAATCAATAGCATCGTGCAAATAATACTACAGGCAACTAGGTTAACTAATAAATTTGAAGCTAAGACGCAAAATTAGGAAAATTGCCAAAAAAGTCCCCCGGGCCCACGTCTCGGAATCGAGTGAAAGTTACAAATTTAGAACAGCCATTCACTCACGAGCAGCTATTTCTGCAAATTTTCCAAGTTCAAAACCCCACTAACCATCCGAAATCAATCTCGAGCCCCTCGGGGCCCCAACCAAACATACCAACACACCCCATAGCATTATTCCAACTTAGTCGAGCCTTCGAAACACCAAAAACAACACAAAAACACAAAATTACATCAAATTCAAACCTATGAACTTTGAAACTTCCAAATTTCGCCAACTACGCCGAAACCAGCCAAAACACCTCCGATTGACCTGAAATTTGCACACATACTCAAAATGACATTACGGACATGTTCCAACTTTCGGAATTCCATTCCGACCCCGATAGCCTATTTTCCACTGCCGACCGGAAATCGCCAAAGACTAACTTTCGCCAATTCAAGCCTAATTCTACACCGGACATCAAACTCCATTCCGAACATACTCCTAAGTCCCAAATCACCTAAAGAAGCTATCCAAGCCATAAAATCCGCATTTCGAGGTCGTTCACCAATAAGTCAACTCTCAGTTGACTTTGTCAACTATTAGGCTACCTTGAGAGACTAATTGCCTAAATTCTCATCATGACCACTCTGAACCCGAACCAACTGACCCAACACACATAAATGAAGCTGAAACGGGGGAAACAGAGCTAAACTCTCGGAATGACCGGCCGGGTCGTTACATCCTCCCCCACTTAAACATACGTTCGTCCTCGAACGTGCCAAGAGTTGTTCTCCAACACTATGAAACTGTTACGCATATTACCATGCACATACCCGGGGATGATCCCACGTCACCCTATCTCATATAGGTCCAATAGCACAAAACCGTTGAAATTTCGAAATCCAAATCCTGGCCCATAAACTTTCGTACCGAATTCCCACTTATGAAATGATATACAAGATCATAATTTCCATAACTATGAACTGAACAAGTCTGAACATGCTGAATCAAGCTCTATACGTACCCCAGATGAAATCACATAATACACCGCGTGAGTCAAACACTCATAGCGATAACTCTTAGTCACAATAACTGCTTAGAACAACCCAGTACCGGTACATAACCTCTTATCAAGAAATGCCTCGCTCTAACACTTCCATAAACTGCCGATGATGGAAGAAGCACGTAGAACTAACAACCATTTGTCCGATCAGTCAGACATGAAACTCCCCTTTCCCAAACAGGAATTATAGCAGATTTCGAAGCCGACTCCTGATATTTATCCTTCCAACTATGCTGTAGAAAATTACGAAAATATTCATTCTAGGTCCAATGACCTCCTCTCATCCATCAAAACTACCCTGATAACATGACACTAACCATTCGACACATCGTTACAATTCGAAGCCAAAACCTGTGCAACTTGGGCACTTAACAACAACATCCTAATGAAATCAACCTATATAAAAGATCCACACGAGAGGACTATCCTTCCATTAACAATTACCATCACCATATCATGCTAACAGCCTGGCACACACCGTAAAAATCAAAACACATGAATCCAATACCAAAGGTCATACCCCTACATAACTCCGCTACACTGTGCGATCTCATCCAACCGCTGGTCCACTTGAAATATTTCAAGACACCTTGCCCAAAATCAATAACCATTCGAAATTTGCCATCAGGTACTCAAAGTGCATAGCCATAACCACGGGGAAAACCGGATGATAGCACGCCACCCGGAACATAAGGTATATAAACAACACGCCTCAATCCCGCAACACCAAAATTACTTACCTTACTCAAATCTAGCTATAGAGCCCAATTAGAACCGCACCATATGTGCATATAATCAATAATCACCACTCCTCGCAACACCGAAGGGTAACTCATAGATCACTCTAGAACATGAATAAACTCAATCAAAATCGAATGGTACATTCCTCAATAGTAGAAATTCGGAGCCAAAAATTCTTACCCGGTGCAGAACACACACCCATATTAGCCTACCAGTAACCCTAAATTAACTTTGATCACCCACAACAAGTAGACAACTTACCGAAAAGTTCATAATTATAGAATCATGGTACATACTAACATCCGACTAGCTCAGCTCGCATCTTCACAGTTCACTTCCACAAATATCCTGTTTATGAGAACTCTCAGTCTCGAAGTCCATGAAATGTATGGATTACCATATCTGATCACAACTCCACCGCTCGAATACATAACACATCCCAAATACTCACTCATTCCATGAGGGATACCCCTATAATTCTTCTGCACCAAGCAACCTTGAATATCAACGGTCGATCCAACAATAGGGCGCCATGATACTGATGAAGTACCCTTAACTCAAACACATTGCTCTTTACGAAATATATATATACCCTCATCACGTCGTACCAATTAGTGATATCATCTACCTAGTCATCTGAAATTGCCCATGCTGCCTAAGAATTATGACATGCCTAAGCAAATCTCAACTCTACCCAACATACCGCACACGCCATGCCAACCTAGGAAAAATACAGGAACTCCATGGTCCCTTCCGAGCCACAAGAAACTACGTACCCAACTAGCCAAGAACTTCCATTTGATCCCACTTAGAAACAAACTCACTACACGCCATAAGAAAATATGCACCCTTAACCACGGTAGGAACCATCCGGAACTATCTGAAATCCCATTTGCACAACACCAAACCATCAGGACTGAACTCTTCTAACTTAACCAAACTACGCATGCCACCAAAAATCCAAGAACATTGCTAAGATACACCCGAAAAACTCGTCACCTTATGAACTCCCAAAGAACTAATCGTATCCCTCACCATGCCGATCCGACCTACTACCAAGTTTCCCTATTTACCCAAGTTTCTTCTGAATTACCTTCAAATTGATACTTCTTCCTGTCGTAATACCACAAATTTGCAACCCCGACTCACCACACGCGACCCAAGCACAAAACCATACCGTCTGAGGCTCATAAGCAACTGAATACTCCATCGATCATCCCCAAATGCACCATATTAGAAAAACTTACCCTGAAGAGACTTCCTGTGAATCTAAAGCCATTACCTTCACCTTCCTGATACCGATATGTAGAATACCACAAGTAACATCCTCAAACGTAAATCTCAATCACATTGACCAATTAGACAGAATCGACCTGACCCGTTTGCACACTGACATACTAGGAAAGTAATCCACTCACTTGAAGCCACAAGCAAACTCATACACTGCACACATTACACCTTTTACAATTTCCACTAACTCATTCAATAGAACCCAATTACCCAACAGAGTACATTACAACCTATATCGAAGAAATTTCCCTTACTCGTGACATTCCCAGACCCCATACCTACAGGTCATAACTGATTTACCAATATACCTCGAACTAAAACCAATACCACATATGATAATGTAATAAACTTATCAATAACGAACTCCCCCACTTGGCTCAAAGCGAAGGATCAAGACAAATAAGACTATGCCCACATATTATCACTGCCACCATGCTGTGGTGGTATTCAACTAAATCTCCTTAAGCTTATACGACCCAAACCATCTCACACTCAAATCAATTGCCAATTTCGCATCCACCATCACAATAGTCACGCCAACTTCCACAAGAGATCTAAACTCCAATCACAACATATATCTTTTACTGGTAGAAGAGAACTTATTACAGAACTACATAGAGACCACACACCCTGGGACAACCCGCAGGAGATACCCCTGCTCGCTTAGCCTCAATTGCTATCTCTCTATACACTTCTGAAGACCAGAACTATCACGCAATCATTACACCTTCCTGCATCTGAACACAACCAACGCCTACCCTCGAGGCACCACGATACGCGATAAAAAAAACCTGAAGCTAATGGCAGAACTAACACTGGAGCGGTGGTCACAGAAATCTCGAGTTTCTGGAAGCTCTACCCACACATGTCTGACCACATGGATACCCTCACTCGACACCGCGTGTCCCAAGAATGCTACTGAACTGAGCCAAAAGTCACATTCGGAGAATTGACATATAGCCCTTCCTTCCTGAATCCTTATAATGCCATCCTTAGATACTGAGTATGCTACTCCCGTCTACGCGAATATGCCAGGATGCCATCAATGAATACAATAACAAGGAGTGCTAATACGGCTGGAATACACCGTCAATCAAATACATGAACGTTACTGGGGCAAATGATCAACTCAAAGACATCGCCATGGTCTCATAACCCAACAGAGAAATCCACTTCACTCCACAACTACACAACACGAGAGGTCTTCCAACATACTCACAACTCAATTCCATATACCAAATCGAGACAAAAGTCAAACAGTCAATAAATCTTACCACATTTCCAGCCAACCCTTTTCGACACATTTCACAGTATAAACACATCTAACCATCAATGCACACCCACCACAAAGGCATCTAGTCACCAATTCTCATTAATAAGAACATGAATGGACATACAAGTCCCCAATTACATGTGCCCACACAATGAAAATCTCAGCAATCAAGCCACAGAATGAATCCGGCCTCAAGTCCTCCAAACTGGCCCATTACCAACATGCCAAAATCACATCTCATCCATGGAAGCCACAAGCCGTCGATGCACAGCTGATATCAGGCGCTCTCGTGTGCGCTCGAATACATGGAAGGAATTCAAGAGTTATGCTCTTGGCTGAATACAATGGATTCGCATGACAAGAATTTTAAAAATGTGAGATTTTCCTAAGGGTACCGCAGCCTCTCGAAGATAAGTACAGACGTCTCCGTACCGATCCGCAAGACTCTACTAAACCTGCTCATGATCGGTGAGTCCTATGTAACCTAGTGCTCTGATACCAAGCTGTCAAGAACCCAAATCCAGGCCAGTCGTGATGGCGCCTATCATGGAACTAGGCCAGCCAAAACCAAAACTCAAATCATAATAAGCTTCCCTTTTACATCTTTACTATACTGATTTCCCATAAAGGTTCCTTTAAACATTTATAAAATAGTAAAATCTATACTGAACATTAAATACAACCCCCCGAGAACCCGGAGTCACTAGTCATGAGCATCTACATAAAATATACAACTCGACAAAAATAAATACTATAATAGTAAGCAGGAGAGGGAGCAGGACTGCGGACGCATGCAACTACCTTGCAAACCTCCGAGAATCTCTGGAACAGATAGACAACTCACCCTGCCCTAACACCTGAATCTGCACACAAGGTGCAAGGAGTAATGCGAGTACCCTAACTCAGTAGTAATGAAAATAAATCAGTTCTGAGCAGCAAGAAACACATAAAATCAATGTCATCAAATCACAAGATGCACAACCTTTCTTTCCAACAGTATAACATAGATATGTGAAATCATCATGCCTTAAAATCAACTTCGGAAAAGTCCTTTAAAGAATTCATAGTTTTAATCGGTTCAAACCGAAAGATTTAGTATGAAAATGAATGTAGTAAAATCATCAGTAGCCCCTCGGGCAAAAGATGTATCATAATCAGCCCCTCGGGCATGCCTCACAGTCACTCAGCATCTCACAATCACTCATGCCTCCCAATCACTCGTCACTCGGCCTGCCAATCACTCGTCACTCGGCCTGCCAATCACTCGTCACTCGTCACTCGATGCGCTTGCTGGGGGTGTGTACAGACTCCGGAGGGGCTCCTTCAGCCCAAGCGCTAATATCACTCAGCACCTCACCATCACTCTTGGCCCTCGGCCACACTCAGCAGAACCACTCTAAAGGCCCCTCGGGCGAATCAGTAAAACAGGGTACTCGACCCAAAACATCAGTTTAAATCTCAAAGTGGTGTAAATCCTGATGAGTTTCGAAAACAATATGCGCAATGCAGCTAAGTGAAATCATCAATACATAGTGAGGAAAAACAGTAGTGAAAAGCCCCCAAGGGGTCTAAACAGATCGGCACGAGGCCCCAAACACAGCTTATAGCCCAAATATTTCAACAATCTTTAGAATATGATTTAACATAAGGTTTTGAGTAAATATGCAACTCATTAGTTTCCGCGGAGAGGACCTAGTCCAATCAAAAAATCAGTACGCGCCACATACTCGTCATCCAACATGTGCGCCTTTCTAAAATCAGTGAGAAAATATGTAGTCCGGGGTTCCATACCCTCAGGACAAGACTTATAACCATTACTTACCTCTACCGGGCCATAACACTAGTCCGCTATGCTCATGCCCCTCAAATTGGCCCCGATTTGTCCAAATCTAGCCAAAATCAGTTCAACATCATTAATATATACTCAAGGAACACAACCTAAGCGAAAATTATCAAATTATATAAGAATCTCGAAATTCGGCCAAACCCGAGCCCCGGGCCCACATCTCGAAATTCGATAAAATTTGCATCATTAGAATCCACGTCCTCCCACGATTCTATACATACGAAGAACACTAAAATCGGACCACAATTGTCCACTAAAATTGCCAAAAGAAATTCCCAACTCCTTCCTCCTATTTTCCAAACTTTTCTTACTTTACTTCTTCAAATACAAGCCAAATCCGAATCTAAATAGCATAGAAATGATGTTAATAACCCGAGAACTTACCTTTCCTGAAGAATCACGAATCCCCTCTCCAATCTGCCTTCAAAGGAGCTCCTCTCGCATGCAAAAATGGTGAAATGAAATGAATTTCACGGATGCCTCTTATACACTGTTTCTGCCAGCATTGCGCACCTGCGGACACTTGGTCGCACCTGCGCACCCCCACCTGCGGAATCCCACTTAACGGACCAATTCCGCACCTGCGGCCAATCCTCCGTACCTGCGACTTTGCAGGTGCAGCCAAAACTTCGCTGCTGCGGAAATTCCCCTGCCTAGCCTTTTTATGCTCCTGCGCATTTCCCATCGCACCTGCGACTACCCATTCGCAGGTTTGGCCAACACCAGAAATCACACCAGTAGCTATTCCTGCAAATTTTCCAAGTTCAAAACCCCTCTAACCATCCGAAATCAATCCCGAGCCCCTCGGGGCCCCAACCAAACATACCAACACACCCCATAGCATTATTCCAACTTAGTCGAGCCTTCGAAATACCAAAAACAACATGAAAACACCAAATTACATCAAATTCAAGCCTATGAACTTTGAAACTTCCAAATTTCGCCAACTACGCCGAAACCAACCAAAACACCTCCGATTGACCTGAAATTTTGCACACATACTCAAAATGACATTACGGACCTGTTCCATCTTTTGGAATTCCATTCCGACACCGATAGCCTATTTTGCACTGCTGACCGAAAATCGCCAAAGTCTAACTTTCGCCAATTCAAGCCTAATTCTACACCGGACATCAAAACTCCATTCCGAACATACTCCTAAATACCAAATCACCTAACAAAGCTATCCGAGCCATAAAATCCGCATTCCGAGGCCGTTCACCAATAAGTCAACTCTCAGTTGACTTTGTCAACTATTAGGCTACCTTGAGAGACTAATTGCCTAAATTCTCATCATCACCATTCTTAACCCGAACCAACCGACCCAACACACATAAATGAAGCTGAAATGGGGGAAACGAAGCTAAACTCTCGGAACGACCGGCCGGGTCGTTACAATCATTCTTATAGTTTATATTTACTTATAACAATTGTATAGTTAAATAATATAAATGTTTATAGATAATAATAATTTTTTATAGTTTCTAACAATTTTTTTATAGATTATAATATTTTAAGAAATAAGAAAAAAAAAGAATTTAGTTTTTTTTTTTAAAATACCGACCAACGTTGGTCGAATTTTGGTCAAACGGTCAACACTTAAAGATCGACCAAAATTACCGACCAACGTTGGTTGGTAATTATGAAATACAGAATGAAATAACGGGTTTTCCCCCATTTCTCTTATTTTCTTCCCTAAAATTTCCCTAACTCCTCCCTCAATACCTTCCCCTCCCCTTCTCTATTTCCCTCACACAAATCCCAATCCCCACCCCGCGTAGCCACCGCCCGCTGCCGTCGCTGGAGCTACCACTGCCACTGTATTGCCGCCCCTCTCCTTCTCCACCTAAAAATTCTAGGTTTGAATTACAACCCATTTCTTTGTTATTTCTAGGTTTTGTTTCAATTATTTGGACATTGTATTTTATTGTTTCAATTATTTGAACATTGTATTTTATTGAGGACTAGGGTTTAGGTCTTGTTTTAATTAGTTTTGTTAATTAATTTTATTAACTAATTAGATTAATTAGTCTTGAATAGTTTAGTTAGATTTGAATTATACTTTGTATTGTATTGAATAATTTAGTTAGAATCTAGGGTTTAGGATTTGTTCTTGTGAATCGAATTGAAATTTTTGGATATGAATTGAAATTTTAGGATATGAATTTGAACTTTTAGGATATGAATTGGACCTTTTGGATATGAATTGAATTTTTAGTTTATGAATTGGACTTTTAAGATATGAATTGAACTTTTAGTTTATGAATTGAACTTTTATTTTATAAATTGAAATTTTAGGATATGAATCGAAACTTTAGTTTATGAATTGAACTTTTTGGATATGAATTGAACTTTTAGTTTATGAATAGAACTTTTAGTTTATAAATTGAAATTTTAGGATATGAATTGAAATTTTAGGATATGAATTGGAACTTTTAGGATATGAATTGGATCTTTTGGATATGAATTGAATTTTTAGTTTATGAATTGAAATTTTAGGATATGAATTGAACTTTCAGTTTATAAATTGAAATTTTAGGATGTGAATTGAAATTTAGTTTATGAATTGAGCTTTTTGGATATGAATTGAACTTTTAATTTATGAATTGAACTTTTAGTTTATAAATTGAAATTTTAGGATATGAATTGAAATTTTAGTTTATGAATTGAACTTTTTGGATATGAATTTAGTTTACTAATTGAATTTTTTGTTTATAAATTAAAATTTTAGGATATGAATTGAACTTTTAGTTTATGAATTGAACTTTTAGTTTATAAATTGAAAAGTTAGGATATGAATTGTAATTTTAGTTTATGAACTAAACTTTTTGGATATGAATTGAACTTTTAGTTTATAAATTGGAATTTTAGGATATGAATTGAAATTTTAGTTTATGAATTGAACTTTTAGGATATGAATTGGACTTTTAGATTATAAATTGAACTTTTAGTTTATAAATTGAAATTTTAGTTTATAAATTGAAATTATAGGATATGAATTGAAATTTTAGGATATGAATTGGAACTTTTAGGATATGAATTGGACCTTTTGGATATGAATTGAATTTTTAGTTTATGAATTGAACTTTTAGGATATGAATTGAACTTTTAGGATATGAATTAGAACTTTTAGGATATGAATTAACTAAATTAGTTTGTTCTTATTTTATTTGTGTAGATGGAACATCGTACTTGGATGTACAATAGGAATTATCCTAATCGGCGGGGATTGTGAGAGGATTTTGTAGAAGAGGTTGATGACTTTATTAGGCATGCAATGTCACTTCCACCATACCAAAGTGAAGGAGTAATTAGGTTCCCTTTTGTCAGGTGCGACTCTATGATGTTTGAAAAACCGGAGGAAGTTAAGCTTCATCTTTATAGGAAAGGGTTTATCGAGAGTTACTTTGTGTGGACTAATCATGGAGAGATCGATGGTTGTAACGACCCGACCGGTCTTTTTGAGCTCTAGCGCGTCGTTCAGCGATTTGGGGCCGTGATCAACTTCATTTCAGGTATTATGACCTGTGGGCGTGGTCAGAATTGAATTTCGGGAAGTTTAGAGTTGATTTGGAAAGAAAATTCTCATTTCAGAAGCCTTAAGTTTGAAGAATCAACTAAGATTGAAATTTTGAGTAAACGACCTCCGAATCAGGATTTGAAGGTTCCAGCAGGTTCGTATGATGATTTTGGACTTGGGTGTATGTCCGGATCGGGTTTTGGATAATCGGGGAGCGTCTCGGCGTATAATGTGGAAATCAGCATTTTTGAAGGAATTTCCTAAGTTTGGCTTGAAGCGCATTTCCGTGATGTTGATGTTCGTTTGGGATTCTGAGTCTGGGAATAGCTTTGTGTGGTGATTCTGGAGTTGGGAGCGCGATCGGAAGTGAAGTTGGATGTCCGTAGGTCATTTTGAAGTCTTTTGGCTAAAGATAGAAATTTGAATAATTTTGAGAAATCCGACCGGAAGTAGAAGTTTTGATATCGAGGTCAGAATGCTATTCCGGAAGTTGGAGCAGGTCCGTAATGTCGAATATAACTTGTGCGTAAAATTTGAGGTCAATCGGACGTGATTTGATAGGGTTCTACATCAGATGTAGAAGTTGGAAATTTCTAAGTTCATAAAGTTGGGATTTGGGTGCGATTCGTGGTTTTGATGTTGTTTGATGTGATTTGAGGCCTCAAGAAAGTACGCATTATGTTTTGGAACAGGTTGGTATAATTGTACGGGGTCCCGGGGGCCTCGGGTGGATTCCGGGTGGTTAAGGGATCAAGTTTGGGAGTTTGAAGAATGCTGAGGTTGCTGTCATATGGTGTGACCGCACCTGCGAGGATTTGGCCGCAGGTGTGGCTTTGGCGCCGCAGGTGCGAGAGTGGGCTGCTTTGATTGGGATCACAGGTGCGATGGAATTTCTGCACCTGCAAAGGTGCATATGCGGGCAATGGGTCACAGGTGCGGATCCGGCTGGAGGAGAAGGAAGCCGCAGGTGCGGGCTCTTGGGCGCACCTGCAGAAGCGCAGGTGCGAGGAATGGATTGTAGGTGCAAAGATCGGCCTGGGCAGAATGTTTTAAAACAAGGATTCTTGGATCATTTTCTTCACTTCTTCTATGGCTTAGGCGATCTTGGGAGGCTTCAAAGNAATTTGGATTTTTAGCCACGAATTGAGCATGAATATTTGAGTAAATTGTATATTTGAGTTAGTAAGGCTATGGGTAGAATATATCTTCGAGAAATTTCGGATTCCGGGCACGTGGGCCCGAGGGAAGTTTGGTCATTTCACTAAGCGTGGTTGGGAAATTATATAATTTGGAATTTGTTGCAATATTAAAGTATATTTTCATTGGGTTGTCATTGTATGGATAGTTTTGGGGCGTTGTGCGTCCGTTTGGAGTCAACGGAAGGGCTTGGAGGCCGGTTATGGAATCTCGGATCGAGGTAAGTCTCCTTTCTATCTTTGTGAGGGGGAATTGTCTCCCTAGGTGAACTAATTAACTATATGCTATTATCTTCGGAGGGCTACGTACGCACGAGGTGACGGGAGTCCGTGCGTAGCTACTATTATGCCATGTCCGGGTAGTCTAGGACCCACTAGCGTGCCTTATGTGTTGTACCTGTGATCCTTCCTGTAATATTAAACTGCTAATATAATTGAAATCGTAATTTAATATCTAAAGAAGACTAGAGTTCATTTTCCTAATCATCTAGAAAGAGAATTGATTCCTCTGTGGATAATTATGTACCTGGTAGGGTTGTATTATGGAATATCACTAAACTTGACAAATGAGTTTTAAAACAAAGATTTAAAAACTATATTTCATGTTCCTTTAAGAAGGATTTTTACCACTTTCATGAGAAAAAACTGCTTCTTGATAAAAATAAGGATTTATTATGTGGATATGTGTACATATGAGGACCTGAGTCGCAGGTATGATTCGCGAGCAGGCTAGCCTTATTATTTGTATGTATAACCGCGTCGCATGATCGATTCCCGAGCGGGGCAGATAGATGCATCTATGGTTCGAGCCGTTCGACCATTTGGCAGTGCATAATTTATTATTATTGGTCTGCGTCGTTCGACCCTCGACATTAATTGCGCATGATATTTACTGCGTAGTTGCTATGAATTTTTCCTGATTATTGGCCTGGGATTTTAAGTCGTCAGTTGAAATGACAGAAATTTAAAGTTATTACAAGATTTTGGAAGAAGTTTTTCCTTCCGTTGATTAATTGTTATTTGATTAAATCACCCATGTTGATAATTGTTATTAATATGACGAAGGTATACAATGTTAAATGAGAACGGAGTTGATAATATTATCCTTGTTTTTAATAAATTGACTAGGATAATCATGCTTAGTGTCGCACTTAAATATTCTAAATTTACCTTTAGCAAGTGTCTAATTTGACCTCTCGTCACTACCTTTATGAGGTTAGGCGGGCGACTTACTAAGTACACGTTGTTTTTGTACTCATTCTACACTTGCTGTGCCTTTTATTGCATAGGTAGTTTCATAGCAATGTGGAGGATTTGGAGACTTAGGCGAGCTGCATCATCCGGAGGTGATTCGCAGCTGACAGATTCTCCTTCGTACTGTATTTATTTCATTTTAAATTTCCTTGTCCAGTTGTATTTCGGACAGGCTTTGTAATGATTGTATAAATTCCTAGAAATTGCTTATGTACTTGTGACACCGGGTTCTGGGATATGTGTTGGGGTATAATTGTTAAAGTGTAATACTTAAACTATTATTTTGCTTAACAGATTTCTATTTGGTTAAAATGTAATAAAGTGCAAGGAAATGTTTTTCATAAATCGGAAATTATTTCAATTAATTAATGATTGGCTTGCCTAACAATGATCTCCGGCGCCATCACGACCTTATGGATTTTGGGTCGTGACAACATGGTATCAGAGCGCTAGGTTCCCGTAGGTCTCAGGAGTCATGAGCAAGTCTAGTAGAGTCTTGAGGATCGGTACGGAGACATCTGTACTTATCTTTGAGAGGCTACAGAGCTGTTAGGAGTACTTCCCTTCTTGATTCCTCATCGTGCGATTTGATTCCTTTGAGGCTTATGCCTATGTTCATTCCTACTCAATCTTACGCGTCGCGAGGCGCTCGGTATGAATCAGGAAATTTGAGGAATTGAAATGGTGCTACGGATGTAATTTGAGATTTTTCCATGTGTAATTGGTGGGGGGCTGTTGCTATGGCCCTGCAGAAGAATAATATGTTGTTTCAGCTCAGTAGCTGTGTTTCTGAGAGCCTTAAGGATATGTTCAGGTAGTGATGATGCTTGCGATTGGTTATCGTGTGATGTTGATATGATGATAGAATGCTTGCCTATATGTTGGGGGTGATGAATGGTTTGAAGGGAGGTCTTCTCAGAGTGTGATTTCGAGATTTCTGTATTTTAGTTCCGGCAAAGAAAAGGCATTTGGGTTATGAAAGGTCCGGTTGGGATTGATAAAGTAGTAAGACTTGGTGTCTTCAAGTAAGGTGGAGTATTCACCTGTCACGTGTCATCATCGTTATTTATCGAATGGAATGTGTTAAGTTCGTCGGTGCTATGGGTTCTTCGGTTGCGTGGGGTTAGAGTATTGAGAATAAGTATTGAAGAATGAGGTTGGCAGAGACCGTGAGGTGCGGTGGTTCAGTACCGGATAAGTGTTGATAATGAAGGCAGCTAGAGAAAGATGATCTTCGGAGAGCTTGAAGTCGTGGTGATCTGCTGGTTTGAGAGCTACAGAGAATGATCCTGAAGTGAGGCTAGGTGGTGGTTCCATTTCTATGAGGCCAGGTGTAAGAAGCGGAAGTCGAGCAGTCGCAAAGTGGGGGAGCAGCAGCATAGCTTGGAATTTGAAGATATTATCGCGCATTTAATGGATGCCCATGAGGAGCGGACGGACTAGTAAAGTTAGTAAATGAAGCAAGGCGTAAGATGGGGTATTGAAGTCGCAGAGAGCGGGCATTTCGGCGTCGTTGGAAGGTGTCCCTGGGTGATTTCCACATGTGGGTTATCTCCTGTGAATAGGTTAGCGGTGGCATGGTTGGAAAGTCTCTGCGAGAGGTTCTAGTGGCTATTCGATAGGAGGCAGAATGTGTGAATGATGATAGAGAATTTGAGTATTTAGGGACTGCTAGCAAGAGAATTTGGAAGGATTGGACGGATTGGTGGAGCAAGCTCATGTTAACAAAGGAGAAAGGTGTCACGACCCAAATTCCCAACCTTAGGGATCGCGATGGCGCCTAACACCACACTTGCTA